>KN477340.1:54398-79682 GCA_000787095.1 Periophthalmodon schlosseri
ATCACCTTTAAGTGCATATGGAAGGTTAACATCATTATATTTAAGATTTCACTAAAATTTTGCTTAGTTATTTAAAATTTTGGTGAAGTTTATAATTTTACTTCTTGGTTGGCCACGGGCAGCAGATATGACACGCACAGAGGTAATTCTATAACTGTTACAACCATAGAAACCATAACGTTAGCAGGGGTCAAAACTAGTCTAAATTACGCAATAGTTATGATTAGAATAATACAAATAAATGACAATGCCATTATTTTGTTAAATGAATATTTAAACTGTCAGAAAAATGCTATACTTGTGCGTAAATTGTGTCTGCATTTTGGATGGAATTTTCTGCGTTAATGACACAAGTAGAGGTTTTGCATTTAGAACTCACCACTAGTTCCTGTAGTTTTGTACTTTCAACTTCAACGTTTTTCCCACAAACCGCCTCTTAACTGATGTAAAACTATGATAAATATTTACAACAAGTACTATCCCACCAAACCAAGTAATAATTAGAAAAATATATTAATCAGTCATATGCACTTTAACCTGTTACCATTGACGTTGGTTAGCTGTGCAGTGACGGAAATGAGATGACATGATGTAATCCAAATGGGTCTACTAAAAAAGTACTTTAAAAACACAGGGGAGCATTTCTGGAGTACTATCATCTTGGTTTTATGAGGTGAGGGGCATGTTTTGAGCTTCTGATAGGGAAACAACACACAATTCCAAGTGTGTATTTGATGATAAAAAATGATTACAAGGTTAAAAGCTAAAACAGTTTTGCATGCTATAGGACCTTTACAATGACCATATTAGGGTAACACTTTGGTTTAGGGACCACATATTATTGGCAAACTAATGGGCATATTAAGTAGTCAATTAGATCTTTATTAGAGTTTATAAAGTTCCTATTAATGTGTTTTGTTTTGGGGGTTTTTTTCTGTATGACTGCATTTAACAACTATTTAGACATTTAGATAAGAGTGGGTATTATGCAATATCGATTTTTTGAGCTTTCTACCATGTTATAATGTTGTTCCCTCATCATAACATGAAGGAACAACATTGATGTCATCCATGCCTGTTTGCGTAATCCAGCCCTATTCAAATCCTCCTAATCTAGCCCTATTCAAACCCTTCTTACGGTTAAGCTGTAAGATTTTGTCTAATGCTCAGCCCACAAGCCTACGTCACCCATGCTCCCACATGACTCTGCATACAAAAGCATGATACAAAACTGTACACACAACTTGGCAAGCCCAATGTGATGTGCAGTAGTTTCATTAGCAAAACACTTGTTGGTTGTGTTGCGATAGTCGTCTTTAATATTCTTAATCACTGTTTTAGCATCATAACTTAACTATTATCTCTATAATGTATTCATCTGGTTGTGTTGCGATAGTCCTCTTTAATATTCTTAATCACTGTTTTTGCATCGTGTGTGTCATTAGACATCATTTTAACTATTATCTCTATAATGTATTCATAAGTGCTTTATAAACACTACCTGAATAGCCACTAACTAATACCAATTACCCATTAATATGTAGTCACTAAACTAAAGTGTTACCCAGATAGGCTCCACCTGAAGACCCCTGCTCCATTCTGACTGCTCTAACCAGAAAAGATGACTAAAGTAACACAGAGTCCCCTGGTGTGTACTGTTCAGGCCCAGCAGAGGTCTGGCAGAGGCACAGGTCTGCACTGAGTCACATAGTGTTACTTTAAACATGTAAAGTGCTGAAAGTGGTGCCTCAGGAGCAGGCAGCCAGGTGTGAAATGTGCAGAATATTGTTTCAAAAATACGGTTACAATAAACAGTATGCATATATTACAGTAACAAAGGTTTAAATTGTTATAATGAGTTTTTCTGTAAGGAACATTGTGTGTGACCATTCAGTTCATGTTTTACCAAGTGCATAAAAAGTGAACGTTCTAGTGGTGAAGCGGGGGCCTTTTAACTGGTGTCCTAAGGCATTACATTTTAATGTGGTGTGTGAGAGATTGGTGGTGCTTGGAGAGCTACGTCTCTCCCAGTCTGCCCCAGGGCAGCTGTGGCTACAGAAGTAGCTTTCCCCCACGGAGTATGAAGTACAATTGTACAATGAACAATAATATATTGAAGAGCTTTGAGGAGCTAGTCAAGCTTGTAAAGCACAACATAAATACCATTATTATTACATTATTATTATGTTTACATTGATGGTTTCAGTGAGTGTCCAACCATCAAACTAAAATGCTTGGAAGTGTTTCATTACAACACAGTGGATTATTTTCCTATGAAGGCAGCTGTGGACGAGAGCGTGAACAGAAATGTGCTTGACTACAAATAAAAGCAAAACATGTCTGAATACTTCAAGGAGTTCCTCACACTCATTTTTGGTGCATAGAAACATTCTGGACATATTCAAGTCTTCATTTAAACTTTGAGCAATTCAAATATAAACAGGTGTCACCTACAGTCTTTGCAAGAGAATTCAAATAATGCTAAGAGCCGTGATCACAGAGCTGCTGTGGTCAGTCAGGGGAGAGCAGAGATTTGTTGGCGTAAAAGTCTCGGCAGGTCTGGCAGCAGCGCTGGTACCACCTCATGTCCTGGCACAGGTTCTTCTCTCGCACCACGCGACAGTATACCGCCCACTGGTCCCCTCTGCACTTGTACGTTAGAGCAGCTGTGACAGGGACAGATGACAACAGAGGACACAGGACATTCAGGGCCAGCCTCAGGTGCTGGACATAATCTGAGCTGTGACACATTTCATAAGAACCATGGTCAGCTGGTCATAATGTGAAGGGGGCATTGCTTTAAAGAGGACGTATGGTGCAAAATAGACTTTTGAGTTTTTAATGTTGTTCCCTCCCCAAAAACTTATCTGGAGTTGTATTTTGCATCATTCATGATTGTTTTTAGAGCTGGGCGATATATATATATATTTGTTCCAGTATCGATGTTGGTCGTTTTGTCGATATTGATATCTTCCTATATCGATATTCGATACTGTTTTGGTTTTTTTTTCCGTTGCCACATTCTGTGTGTGCCCATGTATTGTTCCCCAGTGCATCTGATTTGTCTTTTTGAACAGTAAAATGAGTCAAAATGGAAATGAAAAAGGGTTATATGGCTGTATGGTAACACAATCATGTAACAAATGATTAATATCGTTATTATTTTTACAAAAGTGAAAGGTTAATTTGTGATTTTTACTTCAACTTAAGATAAATTTGTGGGCTTTGGATTTTAAAAGCTAAATATCGGTATCAGCAACAGTTATCGGTCACAGCAGCAGGAAAAAAAAGAAAAAGAAAAAAAAATCCATACCGGCCCCTCTCTAATTGCTAAGAAATCACTCAGTTTACAATTCAGTTTCAGTTTCAATATACATATATCAATATATTCAATATACATGAAATATATATACATGATATGTCCACTAACTTTGGTATCATTCATACCTAAGTGCTTTGATTATTACTGTAATTTTATATCTAGTCATAAAGGCATTTAACTATTTCAAAAGACTAAGCCAGGCCAATGGGTTTATAATTCAAACAATAGAAGCAGACATCTTAGGGCGCAGTCACTGACCTAGTCTGGGGGAGGTGATGGTGTTGACGTTGACCTTCTGGTTGCAGGTGTCCAGGTGACAGGGTCTGTAGGCCGGGGGTCTCAGCATCACCGAACACTCGTCACCATGGCGACCAGTCACCCGGTGCATGCACTGGACCACTCTGGACTGAAGGCCTTTCCCACAGGAAGACGAGCACTAAACCAGAAAACAAACAGGATTAGGTGTCATGGTCAAATAAATTACTTCAAAAGTCCAGTCTACTGTGCTACAGGAGGATAACATGTACATTAAAATTATCATAAGCTTATAGCAAAAATATTTTCTGTTTAAAAGATAAATCAAGAAATGCGGATTATTACCCATACTGCAACGGTCAAAAATAATTGCAAAAATGTTCATTAATAAGAACTGACTTAGTTAGTAAATGCTGATATGCTTTAGTTGTACATCTCTGTACTTGCACCTTGGACCAGTCCCCAGTCTTCCACTCGTAGCACTGGGAGTGATCCTGGCAGGGCTCCTGGTGGGGCGGTCTGGACAGAGGGTCACAGAGGCCCTGGGGGTTTGTACAGAGCACCGTCCTGCTGCGGACCCCCTCCCCACAGTCTGACGAACACTGCACACAAGCATCACAATCATAACGTTTATTAATTAAACTTCATAACAACAAGCTTATTTTCTCTTTGGTGATGATAGCAAACTTTTATGAGACAAACTACAGCCTAAGGAGTTAATTAGCCTCAAGTATAAGTAAAGTCGTAACATTTCGACATTAAAGTTGTAATCTTACGAGAATAAAATGGTCATTTTATGAGAATAAAGCCGTAGTCAAAATAAAGATGCAATTTTATTAAGATTTAGGTGCTGACATCAATGCCAAAGCGCAGAGGAGCAATTCACCACCACGACCAGAGTGCAAAAGAATGGCGCTTATTTGAGTTAAAAGCTTAAATAAAAACCTACGATGAATCTAGAACTTTATATTGCTGGCTGGCAACAACTGTTGAATCATTTCCCCGGGAATGACCCCCATGCGCCTCTGCACGTAGCTGAGCGCAGGACACCGACCATGCTCCAATCCTCAGCCAAATACAGGTGTAGGAGTCTTGGTGCGATTTTCACCAAGTCCGTTCCCTTGGCTTTTAGCCTTCTGCACTTGTTTATGGGCTTGTGGAGCTGTGTGCAACCAGGCAGTGGAATTTGGGATCAGGGACTGAAACTGAAAACAGTTTCATCTCTGTGTATTTGGAGACAGAAACAGGACAGCGCAGTGGCAATAGGGATTAAGATACATTATAATCAGTGCGTAAAACCAAGGCTGCCCAGTGCGCACGGCTCCACAAGCCCATAACGAGGGGCTGAAGTTATCCACAATGAGCACTTTGAACGATGATTACAAAGTGCCCACGGTTAGAATAGTCGAGAAGTGAGGCTAAGTGGAACGGAGTATGGGTAAAGAGACTCCTCCACCTGTTTGCGGCTCGGAGCACAGCCTGTGTCCTGCCCAATGTGCCCCAGGGAGCGCCACGCTCTATAGGCTTTTTCCAAGGAGGATTCCGGTCACTCCACGGGAAGAAAATGTAGCCTACTTCATTCAACAGTTTGTGATTGATGCGTACGAGCGGAGAGGTGGCAGTTAAACTGCGGTGGCGATCTGTCTAATAACTTAAAAACAGTTGGGATGTGTAAAGCATTTGAAAGTTGGACCTCCTTTATTGGCATTTATATAATCTTTTAACTCATCAAAGCGCCAGTCTTTTGCAGTTTGCGTTCGCTGTGATTTGGCGGTGTCCCCTAAATCTTTAAATGTCGACTTTATTTTTGGTAAAATTACTTATTTTTTGGCTACGACTTTAATCTCAAAATATTATTATTATCTTAATTATTATACTAAATTATGACTTTTCTATGCACTATGCATTATATTTACTCAATATCCACTGAAAGAATATATCGTTTGGATAGCTGCTATAACTGTCTTACCTTGGACCACTCGGAAGCCTCCCACACATTGAGGCAGAGCCGTCCCTCACAGGCTTGCACCCCGGGGGGCTTGCCGCTCTGGCAGTACAGGTCCCTGGTGTGGATGAGAGAGCCGTTCTGCAGCTGGTACACACAGCCCACCTCCCTCTGCTGGAGGCCTTTCCCACAGGTGACAGAGCAGGACCCCCACTCACCCGTCACCCACCTGTCATGTGCAAATGCAAAAGTTAGACAGTTCTATGTGACAGCAATGTTGCTATGTGTCATTTACTGCATTTATACACTAACAAAATGTATATGAAATTAACTGATGAAACAAATAAAAATGTCTTTCCATTAAAGTTTTCTGGGTGTTACCTGGTTACCTGGCAACGGTTGCACAACACTATGTCCAGCCTGTGTGGTTTGGTTTCAGATGTGCACTCTCTCTTTTGTTATTTAGCTTTATTTACGTTTGTCTTGTCTGAAAGCTAGCAGTTTGTTTAACCTGTAATAATGCTACTGATATGTGTTAGAACAAAGGCCCACTGTTTTTTCGTTTTTTTTCACACTCTCCTACACAGTGGAAATAGAATCAAGTGGCTGTACCAGATTTTCCCATGTTTTTGAGCAAAATTTGTCTTGCTCCATTACAGATATATTTTAAAAGCAGCTCTTTAGGTTAAAATGACACCACTGTGTCCTGTCTGCACCTAATCATAAAGCGTTCTATTGTCCAAGATTCAAGAAGTGCATTGTTAGCATAGTAGTTGCTGTTAGCATTGCAGTTATGGTAAAACTCTGCCCTTGTCTCAGAAAGTTGTGAAAAGCACTTACAAACTCATCGATGTGAATGAGTGAAGAAATTAAGAATAACTTTGGTCCACTGCAAACTGTTTAAAATGAACTAGTTCTGTTTTTCAAAAATTTGATACAGCTCCTTGAAGTCCCACAACATTTATCACGAGACCAGCATAAACTTAATTTAAATAGGTAATGTAGTGTATTTTTCTCTCACTACTTGAACAATACTTGGAAATGTACATGAATAGGCACCACAGAATGAAGTGACATCTACCGTGTCTCACCTGTACTGACAGGGGTGCAAGTTACAAGGCCGGACCTGTGGGAGGGGCCTATTCTCAGGTTGGCAGAAGCTGTCACTGACCACATCCATGCTCTTATTGGCTAATCTCATACAGGACACCACAGTCCTCCGTTCCCCTAAAACACACAGCAGTGAATCAGTCATGGACAAGCAATTCTATGATATAAAATAGGCATACATCATAGAAGATTCATTTGCATTTGTTGTGGACCTTGGTCAGATCAGTCGACAGTGCCAGCAGTGCATGCAACTCTAAACTAGAGTTTACGCTCTTGGCCCGAGCCCGAACCCAGCCAAGCCTAACACATATTTCTCTGCAGTGTTGTCAATTTGTCGAGTTCGGATCTAGGGTGTAGAACAGTGCTGCGCAAGCGTGTTCCTCTTCGCATACACTCTCTGACGAAGATAGGCAGCTACCCCAGCGCACTTAGCGCAGTCACCACTGTGTTGTTTTTTTTTTTTTTCTCTCAAAATGTTTACCGAACGGAAGAAGTGAGAGAGAGATAATGTGGGTCAACGGCTGGGGACAAGCAATTTTGGTACTAGAGCACGTAGATAGAACCTTACTAAAGCAAGTAAATACATGAAGCTCTATCAGGCACGCTTATACTCCCCCTAAAACTCCACATGGAGTGCAAGGGTTCTATGAGTACGTAGGCTCAAACACACAGGGTCAGGTTTGGACAGTACGTGTGCAGATTCTGTCCGAGTCAGGCTGGATTATATGGGCCCAATCTAAACTCTACTCTGAACCTCCTCCTCCTGTCTTTATATGGGGTTTAGATGGCATTTTCAGTCAAATCTTGTTAAAATGTACACTGTCCATATCTAGACCAAAGTTAGGTGCTCTACTGTGAAGAATTTGGAACATATCACATTTGGTGTAAAATTCTGGATTGCTTGTAAGATGATTTAACAATTTAAAAGAAAGAAAATATGAATATAAATATGTTTCCTGAATGAGAACACCTGAAACTTTTTTTGTTCAATGTTGTCACTTGTCATGTCGGCACCGGAGTCTTGTGCTTTAATGTGAAGAATTTGAAACATTTAACTTGTAAGAATCGCTAATTTCAGAGAGGAAAAAATGTGGCCCATTATCCTTTGCGGGTCTCACCTCCTCCACACTGCACCGTGCAGTCCTGCCAGCGGCTGTGGGTCCAGATGTATAGATGCTCAGGCTCTCTCTGCTCCACGCTTACCTCCGATGCGTTCAAAGTCACGGTGTACTCGTAGTGGATCTCATAGCTCTGGTCATGGAAGAGCAGCACCTGAACGCAGCACAGGGGACATGTTTTCACTTTACACCAAAGACCATAGACTCCAGCCTGGGTCTCTCACCATGAGGTGCAGAGGCAGTGTGGTGGGGCCCTTGGCGGACATCTTCTCCCACAGTCCCCTCCTCACGTAGCGCACAGTGGTCCCAGCCACCTCAAACTCTCCCGGGAGCTCGATCTTCCAGTCACTGTTGATGGACTTCTTCCCCGAGTCCTTAAGAGCTGTGGCAACATTTGGGTTGATTATTAACTATATTACAATGTTAATTATATTACAGAGTGATTTAGGAGCTCTTTTGTCCCAGCAGTGATTAGACTGCTAAATTAATAACATGGATTTTAGAGACACTGCCCCATGTTGTGCTTTTTAATATTATTCATTACCCTTCTTGTTCTAGCAAATCATTTCATTTTTTGAATGTGTCTTTGTACTGTGTAAATCTGGAAAACTGAACTGAACACTTAAATTAAGTCTATCTATCCATCTAACAGAATCTGTGTTGCCAGTAACCTGCATATAGAGGACACATGCAAGTTTTTCTTATTCTCAGTATATGGACAGCCCATACGTCATGTGAAAGCTCAGAACTTCCAGAATTCACTCACTGAGCTGCTGAGGCTGCACTAGCACTGATTCATGATTGACTGCAGGTGCTGGGCTTAATGTAGTGAGGATTCAGATCAGAGAGTCCTTTTAGGTTTAAACCTCCTGGATTTAGGTGTTGTGTTGCGCTGGCAACACAAATGAGAGACTCGTGTGGCTAATTCTGCTTTCTGACTGGATAATCATCTTAAGAACCAGAACACCAAATTTCAGTCAAACGTAACAACTTGCACATTATGACCAATGTTTTTGTAAGTAAGAATAAATCAGCTTTACAGCTGTTCAATTCAATAAATAAAATCTATATTTGATTCAACATGTTTCACTATCACAGACAGTCATTGTTCAACATTAGAGTGAGAGTTCTTCACTCATGGTTCAAAATCTGGCACAGGACCTTTAAAGTACGTGCAGAAACTAAAAAGTAGAACAAACTGGAAAAGGCCAAAATCTCCCAAAGGAAACAAAATATTTATGAGTTTTTACCCAGGAAGCTGTGAGAAGGCTTGCCCTCCACCACTTTGATTCTCCGCGCTCCAGCCGGGATCACCACTGCCTCGATGTACCCTGCACAGAGAGACAGAGGAGACATCCATCCCTGTTAAAGACAGGGGGACAGGCAAAGGACAAGAAGAAGGACAGAGAGACAGGACACGCAGAGACAGCATAAACAGAGACAGAGGAGACGTCTACTGCTGTTCAGAACTGAGGGGCAAGAAGGTGGACAAGAAGGAGGACAGAGAGACAGTCCAGAGGAAAGACAGTACATATAGAGACAGAGGAGACATCCACAGCTGTTAAGGACTAGGAGACAAGAAGGAAAACAAGAAAGAGGACAGCAACGTGGAGGGACAGACAGTGTCCAGAGGAGAGACAGCACAGGGAGACAGAGGAGACATCCACATAGGCCTGTCATATTACGATATCAACTTATGCAATACATGATTATTTCAGCTGTAGAGGGTTGAACAGTTAACTCCTATGATTATGATTATAGATACTAACTACTTACATGTTTCATGGGTTATTGTGTCAGTGGCCTAAAGTAATTTCAATGTTATGGATTATTCTGATATTTTTGTGATCAGGACAAGATGGTTGCCTGGCAAATACAGAATGATATATCTCATTCTGTATTTTTTTCTATGCAGAGGGGTTATCAGTCTGGTCACCACTCCAACCACTGCATCTTTAGACAGAACCAAACATGTTTGTGCAATCAGATTAACAGAGTTTCGTGCTTCACTTATTAATTCTGCAGTAATCCTTGATTTTTTTTTAGTCCCTTGTGATATTTTTTCCCTTTCTTTTTTCCTCGTAAGCAGCCATATTTGCTTTTATTCGGTGACCAAACTCACATCAAGTATTGAAGAAGTAACGACAGCAAAGTGGAGAGACCAGTCCAGAGGAGAGACAGCACATAGAGACAGCAGACATCCAGGTCCATGGTTGAGGGATAGAGGAGGACCGCTAGAACTGAACCTCTTTTTCCACTCTTCACTTCCCACACTTATCCAAATGTATGGTTCTGTCTAACACTGCCCATTATAACAGCATGTACGCAGTCACTACAATAGCAAGCATGAGTCAGAGCACTATTGTCAGCCGTTACTCAATGGAACCATGGTTAGCCATAGACCACTAATTACATCAGAGAGTGCCTACTCATATATAACTAACATTAGTATTATCATTATTATGAGATTGTATGGGGTAGTGGGGCGTTGTGCTAACTGTGCTTCAACTGACCTTGAACTGTATGAGTTGTAGGTTGGAGTTATGGGTCACTGAATACATATTTTTACAAATTTGCGTCCAGAAATCAGCACTGGGAGCGAATGCTAGACCTTGTTGCTATTTTAAAATTGGTAAAGAATGTCTGTTTTTGTGATCATTTTATATATTAAGGAATTTATTTTCTTTGGGATAAGATTGAGAAACTCTGAGATTGGATGGGGAAGGTCCGGATTGTGATAACTGAGTTTTTCTGTTTTTTGATTACTGATTTAATATTGTGTTAAAGTGCTGCTGTAGGAATGTGACCTAAGTGAGATGCTCTTTTCTGCCCATGATTGGAAATTGTGGAGTTTATTGTTGCTTGTGAATTCGGGATTGTGCCAGAGTGGTGTGTGTTTGGATGGTGCTAATGGAGTGTTTTTTATTTGATGGAGTTTCCAGCAGGCTGTCAGAGTTGATGCTATTGTTGTTTTGAATAATGCTTTTTTCTTGATTGATTGGTTGGTTGGTTTAAATGAAGGAGGTCTGAAATTGTGGATTGTTTGATGTCTGTCCAGATTAAGTCTGTTTTGTCTGAATGGATCCATTTATGAATAAACTGTAGATGGTTAGCTAGTGAATAGTGGTAGAAGTTTGGTCCATCGAGTCCTCCTTGCAATTTTGTTTTTCAAAGAATGGTAAGTTTTATTTGTTTTTTTTTCTCCAGTAGTATTTACTGATGTAAGAGTCAAGTGATTTAGGTGGGTTGTACTGGGGTCATTGAAAGTAGGTAACTGACTTTGAATGGAGAATCTTAACGTGTGTATGACAGTTAGGACTATTCATTTTACTAAAGCATAGTTAACATTATTTATATTACAATTTAAGATTAAGATTTTCCTAAATAATCTTGCCCTCAACATTTTGGTCGGAAAAAAAACACATTCAGTAATTGTGAAAAAATAATAATAATTTAAATGGTAGATTAAAGGTACAGTATGTAACCTTCTAGATTGTGGCATCTCACCTGTGTGTTTCCATAAAAATAGAAATTTAAAATCAAACTTTGGAACTTTCTCCATGGAGAGAGATATGTTTCATGTTTTACTGTGTTAGATTATAGCCGAAGGAGCAACATTTCCATGGAAACAAGCAGGAGGGGGCCCTCCTCCAGGCCAAACAAGAAGACTAAGCCAAGTCATAAGGAAATCAAGATTAGTATTATGAAATGATCTCCAGTTTTTTCCATGAGGTTATGTGATAGTGTTTATAGAGCAAACTGACCCATTCCTTTGGTGTGGTTGAAGTCTCCTCTGACCACTCGACATGAGCGTCCATCTCCATTACACACCCCACAGCGGTCCTCTTTAGCAGCAGAGCCGATGATGCCGTCACAGCCGATCTTCTGCAACAGGGACAAAACAGAGTACAATATAAAGTGAAAAGATTTGCAGTGAGGTTATGCATTCACAATAAGCAGATTAAAAAAGTATTTAGAGGCATGTTTCTGGAGACTCATGGACAAAAGGTTAAAACAGAGAGATACAGCATGATGCTACCACAACACTGACCTTCATATAGACAAATGGGCAAATGAAGTGACACTTTTGTGAGTGTCACGAAGGAGCAGTGTTAGACAGTAATGGGTTACAAAGTAAGGGATTACTGTAGGGCTAGTTATATTACTTTTTTTAGTAATTTTATCAGCTGCTTTCAACACGGTGGATTAGAGCAGCCTTCTGTCCCGCCTGGAGACACATGTGGGCATTAAGCGTACTGCACTCTGTTGGTTTTGATCCTATCTGTCAGACAGGAGTTTTTTTTTGGCAGATGGCATTCAAATATATCTGCTAGTGACTGCCAATGGCAGCCAGACCACAGTCAGAGCTCTGCAGGACTGTCTCAGGGATGTGCAGACTTGGCTGGCCACAATCTTCCGCAACTTAAATCAAAATAAAACTGAGATTGTGGTGTGGTCAAACTAACTCACTGCTTGGCCATGACAGTGTGTTTGGTCCTCTGTCCTCTTATCGTCGCCCTACAGTGAAGAATCTTGGGGTGATTGTGGACTCTATGTTCAAACTGGACAAGCACATTAGCTCTGTCCTAAAGTCCAGCTTCTTTCAGTTGAGGTTTCTTGCTAAAGTAAAGCCTTACCTTCCCCAGGCGGATTTTGAAAAAGCAATCCATGTGTTTGTAACATAGTGTATGGATTGTTGTAATTCTTTGTATGTGGCTCCTGCAGCGCTTACAGAATGTCCAGAGTGCTGCAGCTCGTCTGCTGACAAGAACTAAGAGACAAGAGCACATCACGCCTGTGCTGTGCAACCTGCACTGGCTCCCTATTTTTATATCGGGTGCAATTCAAAATGTTATTAATTGTGTTTAAATGTCTGCACTCTATGGGTCCTCTTTATTTGAGGGAGTTACTGCAGCCCTATACTCCACCCAGAGCCCTGAGGTCAGCTGACCAGCTGTCAGGCTCAAGAGGCGACAGAGCCTTTTCTGTGGCAGCGTCCAGACTCTGTAACAGCCTCCCTCTGGCTGTCAGATCCTCTCAGGCTTTAACACAGTTTAAGACTAGACTGAAAACCCACCTCTTCTCCCTGGCATTTAATACTAGTTAGACAGGATATCCTGTTTTTTTGGGGGGGTTTTCCTATGTATTGTATTATCTGTATATTTGTTTTTCGTTTATGTTAAGCACTTTGGTCAGCTGAAGTTGTTTTTAAATGTGCTATACAAATAAACTTGAATTGAAAATTGAATTGAAATGAATAATGCAGCAATGAGCGAAGTGTAACACATTTCTAAATTTTAATGTTCTTATCTCCTTTAAAGGTACATAATAACATTATAATCATCATAATAAAGTATTAAGGCAAATTTAAACTTCAAACAAGAAGTTTACTCTTCTTCTTGCAGACTGAAATAAGTTGTGACTGCCAATCTGCATCTACTCTCTCACAGTATCACATCTTTATATAGAGTTGGATGTTAGAGCTGGAACTACCAGCTTCTACTGCTAAGCTGCATCTTTCTGCACCATATTGTGTATCATGAATGTACCTGACACCTCCCGTTCACACAGAGGTCAGCCTCATACGGGCCACAGGGCGTTCCGTCCATCACCCGCTCAGACACCAGCACCGGAACACTGCGCCCCACCGGACTGCAGAACAGCACGCACGGCTTCTCTGTGAACAAGAGGTGCAAGAATTATGCAGGTCAATGGAACAAGGTTTATAGAAATGTATGAGGATAGTCAACAGAGGTGGGTAGTACTCACTTAGACTTACTTGAGTAACTTTAAAGAAGACATATTGTACTTTTGTCTGTTATACAGTTATAATCATCATTATGATCATTATGCTATATTTTGGACATTTTAAATAATACGTAATATTAATCTTAAAACAACCAGGTTTGGGAAACTGCAGGGCCCAGTGGGAGCCTACGTTGCTGTGAACGTCATCACAACTAAGTGCCGCTCTGCTGGAGCATGCTAGTGAGCAGCAGATTTTTTTCATTTGTGCCAGCTATGCAACGCTGCTGAATTCTAGACACAGGGAAGTGCCCAGGTGGTGCTTAAGCACCTGCCCCTTTGCCTTCAGTGCCCTCATGGTCAGTTTATTGTTTTAGGTTTAATATTTTCCCTATGAAGACAGCAGATGTGTAAAAGTTGTTTTAAACACTGAACTATAGGCCTACTATAAAAGAATTTCATTGTCGCTCCCTCTCTCTCCTGCTTCTTGCTCGCTCATGTGGGTCTGCCTTGTCCTAGCTTCAGACTCACACTGTGTATCTCAACCTTAACAGCACATAACGCCAAATCAAAGACTGTTGAAACATAGACACACATACAACATGTTCTACACCATCTAAGCTTTTAGCCAGTTTTTATTTTTTTACAATCTGCCTCATATTCACGATGTTAGGAGCAAAACAGCAGATGAAATAATATGTCTATATATTCAATAGAGCGGGATGAGTATATTGTGGTGATGCTTGGTGCATTTCTTGGAAGAGATCAGTTGAATTTGGAGCTTTCATCTATAGCCCAGTGTGAGACATGCGCTCAGTGCGCAAGAGACCAGGGGTGGAGCCAGGGAGGGAGCAGAGGCCTGGGCCTCCACTGAGAACCACTGTCACAGGAGTTGGACACAAGTGATCAGTATTTCTAAGATGGAAGTTAATGATGCCATAAAAGTATGTCAGTTGTTATTGTCTAAAAAACAATTGCATATTTTGGATCTTGGAGAGAAGCAGAAACAACAATGGGCCTATATCCCATTCTTCTATCAGACTGTTTCAGCAGTCTGATACAGACCCCCCCCAGGTTACAGGAAATGACATTTATCTAATGAAAAAGCTCCTGGGAGAGGACCCCCAGACTCCCCCACATGTTCCTTTTTGGTTCTGACGCTCTCATTTTTGTTATATTCTTAGTGATCAGCAGGCACACATCTAAAAGCAATATCTGAAGGAGCAATATCATTTGTTTACTTTAAAATACTGTGGATAGGTTCATTTTAAGCGATATGCACCTGCCCTTTAAAATGCCTGTGCATATCCCTACCAGGGATCTATAATAAGAACTGGATAAGACATTCCCCCTCTGTCCTGGGGCAAGATCGACTAGTGGACGCTCCATAGGTACTGCAGCTCTCAGGAGCTTGGGCCCAGAAAGAATTCTCCCATAGAGCACAATGCATGTTTTAGGAATTCAAACTGCCCGTGTTCAGCTGACAGGGAATCCAGAGCTTTCACAATGGTTGGATTTTGTAGGGATTCTTCTCTATTATCACAACATGAACATGTAAAAATTTTAAATCCTCAAAGCACCAAATTGCTTTGTAAGATTTAGCCAAGCCCTGCTCTGAGCCCGCACAAGCTCAGCAAGCTCAGCGCAGCAATCGCTCTGATTGGTCAGAACTGATCACGTGGTACACGTTTCTGACATCATATGGGCGGGAGGTGCTTGAGGAAGTAATGCGGAAAAGAAAATTATTTTTGGGCTCATGCGCCAATGAGCACAGGCCACTGAAAACAATACAACACCATCTTGGGGTCACCTTCCAGATTTTATAATATTTCCATGGTCCCTGCCAACGAATATCACTGATTAAGAAAATAAAATTGCAGGGCAGTGGCCGTGTACCAGTAGCGGTAAAACAGCAATCAAACATCCACAAATCGCTCTAAATACAACTTTGAGTGGGTAAATGGGAAGGGGAAACAATTATGATTAAAAGTTTTGGAAAGACAATTTTGCATAATAGGTTTCCTTTCAGAATAGTTTTCTGGCATCATACTTTTGCTTCTACCTGAGTAAGATTTAGTTTGAAGTAGTTTAAATTACTTGAGTAGTTTTGGTTACTCTCCGCAGTTACTCACAAGTGACAAAAGCTTTATATGAACAACATTAATTGATTCACATTTGCACTTCTTAAACCTTACTGTCAGAAAGGATTTGTTTTTTAGTTTCTCCAAATACTTTTTTACTCTTACTTGAGTAATTCATTGGGTCACAATACCTTTTTATTTCTACTTGAGTAATATTAGTTTAAAGTTATGTTACTCTTACTTGAGTAAAATTTTTGGCTACTCTACATAGCTCTGATAATAGTAGTGTTTAGTGTATGCCCCTTTCGTGTACTTAGCTCATTCCTAGTCTGGGCAGACAAGACTAAAGCTTTTCTAATTCTATACACAGAAGTCTGGATTCTTGTCAGTTGGACTTTTATTCAGGAGAAATAATCAACAGGTGATCATGGAAAGGGCTAAACAATATCTATCAGAACAATATATGTACAGTTGAAACCAGAAGTTTACATACACTATATAAAAAGACACATATTCTTTTTTTCTCATTGTCTGACAAGAAATCAGACTAAACTTTTTCTGTTTTAGGTCAAGTAGGATTACCAAAATAATTTCTATTTGTTAAATGCCAGAATAATGAGAGAAGGATTTTTTTTAGACAATTTTTCATGACTTTCTTCAAAGTCAGAAGTTTACATACAGTAAGTTTACTAAGCATTTAAACAGTTTGGGAAAACCCAGGTGATGATGTCATGTCTTTGGAAGCTTCTGATTGGTTTATTGACAATATTTGAGTTAATTAGAGACACACCTGTGGATGTATTTGAAGGCACACCTAAAACACACTGCTTCTTTGTGTAACATCAAAGTCAAAAGAAATCAGCCAAGATATCAGAAGAGAATTGTGGACTTGCACAAGTTTGGATCACCCTTGGGTGCAATTTCCAGATGCCTGAAGGTGCCACGTTCATCTGTTCAAACAATTATACACAAGTATAAACACCATGGGAACATCCAGCCATCATACCGCTCAGGAAGGAGACGGGTTCTGTGTTCCAGAGGTGAATGCGCTTTGGTCCGAAATGTGCATATCAAAGAACAAAAGCAAAAGACCTTGTGAAGATGTTGGCTGTGAAACGAGTGAAACAAGTACTGTACCGACATGGGCTGAAAGGCCACTCTGCCAGGAAGAAGCCATTACTCCAAAAGAAACATAAAAAAGCCAGTTTACAGTTTGCAAATGTACACAGGGACAGACACCTTAGTTTTTGAAGACATGTCCTGTGGTATGAAACTAATATTTAACTGTTTGGCCATAATGAGCATTGTTTCGTTTGAAGGAAAAAGGGGACGCTTGTAAGCCTGAGAGAAACATCCCAACTCTGAAATATGGGGATGGCAGCATCATGTTGTGGGGTTGTTTTGCTGCAGGAAGGACTGGTGCACTTCACAAAATAGATGGCACCATGAGGAAAGAACATTATGTGGAAATACTGAAGCAACATCTCAAGATATCAGCTAGCAAGTTAAAGCTTGGGCGCAAATGGGTCTTCCAAATGGACAGACCCGAAGCATACAGCCAAACTGGCTACAAAGTGGCTTAAGGATAACAAAGTTAAGGTTTTGGAGTGGCCATCACAAAGTCCTGATCTCAATCCTATTGAAAATGTATGTGCAGACCTGAAAATGTATGTGCGAGCAAGGCGGCCTACAAACTTGGCTCAGTTACACCAGTTCTGTCACAAGGAATGGGCCAAAATTCCTGCCAACTATTGTGAGAAGATTGTGGAAGGATATGGAAAATGTTCTGTCACAGGAATGGGCCAAAATTCCTGCCAACTATTGTGAGAAGATTGTGGAAGGATATGGAAAATGTTTCACACAAGTCATACAGTTTAAAGGTAATGGTACCAAATTCTGTTAAATGTATGTAAACTTCTGACTTTGAAGAAAGTAATGAAAAACTGTCTAAAAAAATCCTTCTCTCGTTATTCTGGCATTTTGCAAATAGAAATAATTTTGGTGATCCTAATTGACCTAAAAGAGGAAAAGTTTTGTCTTATTTCATGTCAGACAGTGAGGAAAAAAAAGCATATGTCTTTTTATATAGTGTATATAGACTTCTGGTTTCAGCTGTATGTAAGTGCTGTATATTTCAAGGGAGCTGTATTTCACATTTAAATGTCATGTGCAGATAAACAGTTATGATTGTTTTTTCCAATCGTGAGGGAGCAATGTTTTATTAAGAGGCGGGCACCAGCCTCATTCTTTCAAAATAAAGTAGGAGCTGTCTTGCAAGGCTATAATTTTCCCACAATAAAGCAAAGCATGTGATTCTGTGTGTTTTGGTACAGCTCTAGCACAATATTATGAGAGGAAGAACTCAGACACAGAATCTTCAAACCTGCTACTTTGGTGAGGTTGGGGGGTTGTAGCTTGAATTTTTAAGTACATATAATGGCTTTTCATGTTCATTGGTTCATGTTTCTAATTATTACTTGGTCAGTCAAGTGGCAGTTTATGGAAAAAGTTGAGAAGAAAATACAGGTAATCGTGGTGACTTCTAAAACAGAATACCTTTGCATATGTCATCAACACCAAAAATTCAACTTTTGCACAAGGAAGGCATTTTTCTGACAGTTTCAACTTTCATTTAACAGAATAAAGGTGTTGTCATTTATTTTTATTTGTCTATTGTGCAAGGTATGGCTATTGTTAACATTATGGTAGCTAGATAACAGTTATGGAATTACCTCTATGTCACATTTGTTACCCGTGTTCAACCAAGAGGTAAAATTATAAACTAGAAACCAAGATTTTTGGTAAATTCTCTAATATAATGATGTTAACTATATTTTAGTTAAATTAGTAGTCTTACCTCCCATATGCACTTAAATGATAAGAGATTAGAATATTCATCTTGTTTTCCTAGTAGAATTAGTTTGCTCATATATGACACAACAGATGATGCTAGTTCTGACAGAGGGGTGGTGTGCCAGTTCATGTGCACTGCTACACTGTGACTGCAGCTGTGATAAGACTCTCACCATCGTTGACTATGGCTGTCATCATGCTGCTCTTCAGGAGAGGGAACTGCCGGTCGTGGGACAGACACTGCAGGTCTCTGAAGCTGGGGGCCCCTTTAGGACAGGGGGGCCTCTCACAGGCCTTATGCTCCACACTGGCCTTCTGACAGTGTCGGCCCCCAGGACCAGGACTGCAACCAAAACACAGGGCACGTCATAGAGGAGGGTACGGCATCAGTAATAATGTTATATGTTGAGGCATGCTTTTGGGGGGCATTTACTATATGTAGGTCATGTAGATTATCATTTTAGATTTTGTTCATTGTAAACTCCAACATTGCTCTAAAACAGCTTAAAAATAGAAATGTCAATTGACTTCCTGAATCAAAATAAAACTCTGAGTAAGCTAATGATGAGGTAAAACTAACAAGTTGATTTTACGTAGTATGTCAGCTTTGTCTGCTGTACTTACGGAGGGTTGTCACACTTTCTCTGCCTGAACTGCACTCCGGTGCCACAGGTCCGGCTGCACATGCTCCACTGGCTCCAGGGGCTCCAGTCCCCATCAATGTGCTGAGGGATGGGGCTCTTAATGACACACTCCCCTGCTCGGCACCACTGGAACACAGGCACAACTACAAGTGAGTGTGTTTTTATTCTTATCTTTACTGTATTTTTATGATAATGTTCTATTGTCTCATTGTTCTTACAGTGACATAATAAAACTTAGTAATCAAGTTCTATAACTACTATAAATAGTAAAAATATTTGCTCTCATTTGGTGTATTTTTTGTAACTTTCAGAGCACAGAACATGGTTTAGGCTGTTTGTGCTTGTTTCACTTTAACATTCCTGCATATAGAATCAGTACCGTAGACGTACCGTAGATCATTAATGAAGTTATTTTTGCCTCTAATTGAATATTATGCATATATGTTTTTCAGTGTTGGGTGCATTCACACTTGTTTGGGCCTGGTTTAAGCCCAATTCAGTTCTGATGTACACTCGGTCTGGTCCTGCTCTAGTCCTGGTTTAGCGCTGGTCTAGTTATACATTCAGTCCAAGTTTAGTCCCAACTTGAATATGGTGTTTGTGCAAGTGTGAAGTTGAACACAACCTTAGTGCAATCAAAGTACCTGGAATGAAGTAGATACCTTTATTTCAGCTTTTTTTGGCCAAAAACATATGTGTAGTCAAACCTGTTATATGGACTTTAGGTATATAGACTAGTACGACCAGCCTGAATAATAAAAGGGTTTATTAGAGTAAATGGAGAATGTTTGTACCTTGTCCACTCCACACTCAGTCCCATCCAGAGGAGGGTCCAGTTTGGTCTTACAGGCTGAGTCTCCCTCCACCATACACCACAGGCCTGCACACATCAGGTGCTGCAGAACACACAGACATGTGAAAGAGGTCAAATCATGCACATAGACAGAGAAGACAAGACAGAGAGACAAGTAACAAAGTGAGTCTTTATGTTTTGATTAGTGATCATTATTTTCGTTCTGAACAGGAAAATATCATACTTCCATGTCTGTGCAGAAGGTGGCATTGGTTCCAAAGAGGATCTGGCACTGCTCATCCACGCTGTAGTGCATCCCAGGCAGTTTGGGAGAGAGCCGCACCTGGTATCGGCTCCGGGGGTCAGTGTGGAGCAGGCAGGCACTGGCTTTAGACCTGACCAAGGAACACAAGGGGAAATCTATCAGACCACATGTGCTTTGAGACTGTAAAGGACATATATAATATATGTAGTACTTTACAACAACTTTTTTTCTGAAAACTGTAAAATGTTTAAAGTGATATGGGAAACGAAGTAGTGGAGGCCAACATAGACATGTAGAGAACATGCAAATACTTACTAGTCTGGCAATTCAACCCAGAAAGAACTTCTACAATTATGGATTTTGAGCAGAGAAATAATGCTAACTTTTAGTTTAAGTATATTGTAAGGTTGGGAGTTAAATTGCTGTTTGCAATAGATTCTTCAGACAGGGCTCAAACTGGCTAAAAACACTCGTACCTCTACAGTTTCAATGTGTCAACAGTGCACTGGGTGAGAGAGAAGGACAGCTGTATCTACTGTGGGTATGTGGGTGTGTGTGTGTGTGTGAGAGTGAGAGAGAGAGAGCGAGAGAGAGAGAGAGAGAGAGTTTTGTGTGGGTGTGTGTTTGCAGCGGAGACAGCAAGAGCAGCGTCTCCAACCCAGACATTGACTCCAACATACATGAGGATGAGTCCTGCTGTACAGACAGAATGACAAAGACGAATCCAACCTGCATCTGAGTTTTTAAGTGATTCAGAAGAGCCAAGAATCACACAAAAAGTTTTCAAAGCTGAATACATTATTTAATATGAGCACGGAGGATTAGCGATTGATGCACGAAGTCTTCTGAATGTGTCAATCATGTTTACTTAAACAGAGATATTCACTTCCCATGTGTTTAGTAAGCATAGAGCTGTTTGAACCAGGACTGCACCAGTACAAAACCAGGACTGAACAAGGACTGAAAGACTAACTTAATTGAGTTTGAAAGACTAACTTAATTGGGTTTGTTTTCACTTGCACATACACCACATCAAAATTCAGACTAAACTGGGACTACATTCTGAACTAATCCTGGACTAGACAAGACCAGGACTAAACCAAGTCTACAGCTGGACAAAACTGGGCTCTAACTAGGACCAAACTAGGAGAAGTGTGAACGCACCACTATTTGAATCTGGATTAAAACAACACTAAACCAGGACTAAACCAGTCTTCTATTAAGCTTATAGTGAGCAAAAAGGAGCAGCAGAGTACCCAGGACAGCCACAACATTAGAGACCTATTTTGAAAAAGGGCTCTGAGAAACCAGGCATGGTCAATCTTTACCTGAGAAAATTTTCCAAGTCGTCCCGGCTGCAGGAGGACCAGGAAAGGTCGCTAGGGTTGCGACCTTTGACCCATTCTCCAGACATGATGTGGGAGTGTCCAGTGCAGGAGGCGTGGTCATCGTCATGGCTCATCCCCATGCTATAAACCAGAGCATTTGTCAGAGACAGGCGTGACAACATGACAGCAGTTTATATTAAGGAAGACCAGCCCATGACACAATAGGAAAGATAATGTGGTAATGTGAAATCTGTAATAGGTTGAGTTCATGTTGTAGAATTTGATGATGTTATAATCTCAAATGGTGGACAGGGGCCTATGGGAGATTTACTGATACTGTGAAAGTATCAAATATCAACAGATATCACGGTTTATCTGGGAAGGAAAGAGCCTAAGAAGAGAGAAAGGAGGCATGGCCCTTCCCTGCTTAAGACATTATTATTATGCTTCTCAGCTGGTTCCGCTTCTCTATTGGTGTAATGAAGATTATAAAGCAAAATGGAAGGAAATGGAGTTAAAAATGATAAAAAAGTTCCCTTTGCAGGCCTTAATATGTGATAAGAATCTGTGGTCACAAATGGGTGAATTGGGCAACTGCTGGATGAATCTAACCTTGAAGATCAGGCAAAAAGTGGTAAATTTGACTCAAATTCAGAAAATGATAATCAAACCTGAAGATCAGGCAAAAAGTGGTAAATTTGACTCAAATTCAGAAAATGATAACTCTATTCAGATGGTGTGCTTATGATACAGTTTCCCCCCAACAGAAGCGACTGTGCTTTTAAATTCTGGATAGGGAGGGGTCTGACCACTTACTTGTCATTCACAGAGAGAAACATTTTTCTCAATTTTCAGGTAATGCAAAATAGATATGACCTGCGGGCAACTGACTTTTATAGATACTTACAAGTCAGACATACTTTTATCTCAAATTGCAATATAACGAATTTTACTCAATCTGAAGAAGCATTTTTTTTAAATATTGAAATCAGCGTATGGGTTATCTACACAAAAAATGATATCTAAAGTATACAGTGCACTTTATGTGACTGACAAGTGCAATATGTTATATGTGAAACAGAAATGGGAAAAGGAGGCAGCAATTGAAATTACTGAGGATGAATGGGAAAGTGTCTGGTCGTTTCAGTGGTCATCAACCACATCCCTGTCCTGGAAAGAACACTGCACTACATTAAAACTGTATTGGAGTGAGATCCATGCGAGGTTAAACTTAGTTTTTGGAGTCAACATGCCTTTCAACTTTGAAACTCTGTATTTAGGTGGGGCTGCTCCCTTGGAACGGAGAAGTGATAAAAAGCTGTTGCAAACCCTCCTGGTGGTAAGTAAAAAGAACACCACTAAAAAATGGCTAAATTCTGTTCCGCCCTCAGTGGATGGCTGGATTGATATAGTATCTGAAATATTTAGGATGGAAAAGCTAACTTACACATTAAACATCCAAAGTAACAAATTCTACTGTATTTGGAACAAGTGGATCAAGTATATCACCCCAATTAGAACAGATTTTTTGTGACTTCTCCATTTTGGATGAAAAATTATTTTTATCTTAACGTACAATGCATATACACTGTCTGACTGCACTTTGTTTGTCCTGTAAGCTCCTCAGTTCTTGTAAATAGTTCTGTTTAAAAAAAAAAAAAAAAAAAGACAGGTTGGCAGGTTGGAACATTTAAATGGATGATTGTGTATGAAAAAGTATCAAATATCAAAAAGTATGACCCACAAAAGTTGAACTTTGTCATTATTTGTTAGGGCTCCATAAACCTGCCCTATTAGTTTTATGGTTTTAAATCTTTTTCAG
Source organism: Periophthalmodon schlosseri (assembly GCA_000787095.1). NCBI lineage: Eukaryota > Metazoa > Chordata > Actinopteri > Gobiiformes > Gobiidae > Periophthalmodon > Periophthalmodon schlosseri. The sequence continues at coordinate 77,680 of KN477340.1, forward strand.
ACAACACATTAAAATGCATTATTATTATTATTATTATTATTGGGGGTTGAATAATGGCACCACTTTCTGAAGCTATTGTGAAACGATAATGTCACTTTAGTTCCTTTGTGCTGGCATTGAAATTTGTGCCATTTTTTTTTCAGTTCTAGTAATTGCAGAGATATTAACCAAAATAAGTTCTACAAATCTTCAATCTGTAGCCCTATACTCTGCCCAGAGCCCTGAGGTCTGGCTGTGCCCAAAGCCAGCCTCAAGACCAGAGGTGTTAAGTCTAGACTGAAAACCCACCTCTTCTCCCTGGCTTTTAATACTAGCTAGACAGGATATCTCGGAGTTTTATTGTACTTTTCCTATGTATCATGCTATCTGTACTTGTACTATATCTTAGCTTTTGGTCAGCTGGTTTTAAATGTGCTATATAAATAAACTTGAATTGAATTGAATCTCGACAGTTAAAACAACAAATTCTACCATATAATTCTGACTAGTCCCCCAGCTTAATTTTAAAGAGGACCTATTATGCAAAATTTACTTTTTAAAGCTTTTAACCATGTTATAGTTGTTTCCCTTCTGATTTACCCTCTCAAAGTTATATTTAGAGTGATTCATGGAAGTTTGAGTAATCTATATATTACTGTATTCAAGATTTGCTCCGATCAACCCCATTTTCACCGCCACCGGCATACGCCCACTGCTCTATACTTACTTTGTTCTCCAGTTTCACTTTCTTAATCGGTGATACGCAAAGGATTTGACAGAGTCTCATAGGGGTACAAATGAAAAAAAAATCTGCTATTCGCTAGCCTGATCTGAAGCTATCCATAGGAGGTGCTGACAACTGCACAGCTTTGTTGTGATTATGTCTACGCCGATATCAGTTCCCATTGGGCACCACAGTTTTCTAACACTGAAGTCAGCGGACTTGTTGTGATGTCATATGAAAAAAAACAATTGAGTGAAAAAAAAAAAATAGACATGGACTTACTTGTGCCCGAGCTCATGGGCAATGGTGAAGGCCAGGTTAAGTCCATTGTCCTCTGCCAAAACACACTTCCTCCTGGAGCTGCAGACCCCTCCCAGATATGCAATACCTACAGCACAGGGCAATGGTGTTCAGCTATAAATACTGAACAACACAAGAGGTTCTTGAGCAAAAGGCATCTGAATCAAGAGATTAGACAAAACAAAACAATAACAACTTGGACTACACAATATATCGCAATCAAAACAAAATTGCAATTTGAGATGGTGCACTTATCAAATGGTAAAGGCTACACAGTAATAATAGTAGTGTTGTCACAACAGTAACATTTCTAACTTGATTTAGAAGGAATAGACTCAATCCTATATACCAATTCCAATACCACAATGATAATAATAAAACATTTTATTTAGACATTAGAATGGCATTCTCAACATTAAATCGTAGTACTTTATTTTATATTACCATGTGGCCATATATCTGTGTAATCCCTCAGTCATCTAGGTAGGTTTCATAGTGGTCCATGGACTTGTTCTCATACAACTCAAGATCATTCTGTACTGTGAATGTGACTTTTTAGTATCGATACCTGTTCAAATGAGTATCTAGTTTCTATACTAGTTTTAGTTTCAATTAGTATCAGATATTCAATATGTTTGATAACCCTAAATAATAATAGATAATAGTATGTCCACTGCCTTTTATAGAAAATTTTTTAAGTTAAGCACCACAACTGAAGGACCCATGGACCCATCTCCAGATCTTGAGCTTGGCTTAGTCCGGACTACCTTAGCTAAAAGATTTGACCTATTGTGCATGTTTTGGGCCACTCTACTAGTATTTACAAGCATGTTCTGAAATTCATGGGATTCTTGTATTAGTTTAGTAGTTCATATCTCAAATGTTGGAAAGACTGGAGTTTACAATGTGCACTCTGAACAGAATTCTACAAACTCAATAGCAAATCTAATTTCAAATGCAATTCTTTTTATCCCAAAATTGTGTGTGTGTGTGTGTGTGT
>JACM01048417.1:0-21853 GCA_000787095.1 Periophthalmodon schlosseri
CATATACACATACACACACACACACAACTCCCAGCACGCAGCACAGAGTGAGAGAGAAGTCATTAACCTCTAGTAACCTCATCATCTACAAAATGTCCAGTCACGATATTGATGCCAGTCATGAAGATTTTAGGGTTTGATTTGCTTTTGTGGTGGAGAAACTACCACCTGCTTGTTTCCATGGAGATGTTTTTGTTTTGCCTGGAATATTACATTGTATGGCATTAAATTGATCTATCTCAACGGAGACAAGCAGATGATGGCACCTGTCCAAGTTACAGAGAGGCAACCCTCAAGCATTTAAGAATGCAAGTTTTTCACCACAATTTAGGGCAATACATACACCCACCATTAAATAAATGTAACATATACATTACATACATTCATGCATATACATACATACATACATACATACATACATACATACATACATACATATAGTTTACTGCCACCAGAAAAGTTACAGAGTGCATCTTTATGTATATGTCCAGTGGATTTAACCATGAACAAAAACAGCTAAAATGCAGACTTAAAATTGAGTGAAATGTGACCACTGAAGAAGAAATCAAAGCAGTATCTGCTTTCAAATACCTGAGCTCCAGACTGGCCCTTTAATACAAATGCCCTTAAATGGAAAAGCCAAAGATTATAATTCTATATCTTGTTCATAATCTTCATACAGTTTCTCTATGGAAAATTGGACAGATGAGTTGTGCCAATTCATTACTGGACAAATGTTGAAAATTATGACAAAATATGAATTGATACTTCGCTATATAATATAATCATAACAGATAATAACAATGTAACAACTATATTTTTGTAATTTGTCATAACAAAGTGGTAAGGAGGAACACCGCAGACAGGTGGATCTTGATTTACTACACAAATGAGTAAACAAATACATCCAGTAACTGTCTATTAGAGACACAGTAATTATCCAGTGACACTGCATTACAATTACAGCGCTCTCATTGCTGTGATGTGGACAAGACCAAACAAATGTCACTTTACAAGGCACATTTAATGGCTTGTAACCCTAACCCTAAGGGAATACACACCTGAATATGAAAAATAAATGTACCTTTGAGAAGGCCTTTCCTCCTTTAAGCTCCTAGAAATAGTAAATAGGCACAACAAGTTGAAGATAAATGTGTAATATAATGTGTATCAAGAATATAAAAAAAAACATCTCACAATCATGTCTTACCTTGCGCACAGAGACCCTACAAATACAGGGGTCCAACACACCAGTGATGGCGTTTGCACTCATTTTACAAATAAATGAGAACTTTTTGCTCCATCGGACACAATTTTGCTGCACCTCCTCCCTGCAAATAAATACCACAACAGCTTGAATACTACTAGAATATAAAGGTACACTCAATATATCACCAAATTAAACTGATGTCACAAATGTTAATGTCATAGAGAGTTATAGTGGTTTACAGTATAGGTACAATAATAAGCCATACAGCAGCACACTTTCTATCTGCACTACTGCACCATATTTAGAAACAATGAGCTTTGGAAATCAAGTGAACACCAGTAAATACAACTGAAGTGAGCCAAATGAGCTCATGTTGGGATGGGACATGTTACAGTGCGAGTGAAGCAAGGGATTTTCCATCAGCTCTATTTAAAAACACTGTATTTATCTGCATGTAAGACGTAACATGGCTATTTAACAGAACATGCACTAATCCAGTGGAATCTAGATTAAGAGGCATAGAGTGTTTGAGATGTTGACAGCACATAGATCTAATTAAAACATATACAAAAAGATACATTACATTCCTGTCACTTGTTCTTTATTTGATTGGGACAGATACAAAACCATAGACACACTGTAGTGCAGCGGTCTGATGCACGCATCATAGTGCATATAGTCAGAGCACATAGTCGCAGCACGTTACAGTTTTAAATGACAGGATTATGTTGTCAGATCCATGTTTTCAATGTTTATAGGCAGATGATTCAGCCTCGCATTTCACAGACATCTTGGTTATATTATTTTATCTGTAACTTATGCAGGAAATGCCTCACTTTTTCATCAGATTATTATTATATAATATAAGTATCTGGAAATATGTGGAGAGAAATGTTAGCATTTTGTCTTGTTATGGAAGCTGTACTGATCTTAAATAGAGGCCACATTGTATAACAGAAAGGTGTCATGAGTAGTTGTGTATGGTGTTATACTTTGTCATTCTGGTAATTGCAGCCTGGTCAGCTAATATTTAAAGCACTGTTGTGCATCAGCTGCGGTACACACTTGGCTTACAGACCTTCTGGTCATGTCTTAACTTGACTTGACAACTTGAAATTTGTTCCATGTGGAGATGAAAAATTTTGAGGAAATTATATTTGCAATTATATTTGTGATGCACTTAAAAGTACAGTTTCAACAATTCCAGAAATACGGCATGTGTGCCTGTACCTAATACAAGCACACATGCCTTTCAGAACATGCCGGCTGAAGTCTACAGAGTGAGCTGCAGTTCTCGGCCCATGTCAGGTAACACATATAGGATGTTATATAGGGTCTTGTTTTCTATTTCATTGAAACATCAGTTTCACAACACACAAGTGCAGAGTAAGCCTAATGTTCCCCTGATAACAACTGTCCCACATGCAGGAATGTCAATGAAGGAAGTGCTGACAGGCCACGTCTCAAAGTGTGCCGGCTCTATACAAGAGAACCTGAATGCAATCATGCCTGTTTCCAGCCCTACTTCACTTCTCCTCACCACATGGAGGCCTCTTCTGTTTAGCAGTTGAGGTGAGGTTTTGAACTATGGATTATAAGGTGCATGCTGAGACAAGTACATCATTAACAATACAGTCATAAAGCTTTTAAACCTCTCACATCTATTGAAAACTGTTTTCAGCAGTATTTGCAAAAATATGCTATATTTAATAATTAGTTTAAAGGAAAATTAAAAGCTACACTGTTATGGCCTTGTGTTGAACATTAAGTCTAACATTACTCTTGCCTAACACGCAGAGAGGTGACCTGATGTTTAGGCCTAAGGGCCGTCTCCAGACAAATGTAAACTGGAAAAGACAGGTTCAGCCACTTCATTTCTTGCAGCTCAACCCACCTGCCTTCAACAAACACGGCATTGTACACCAAGCAGATCCAGGCAACACTATCTCTCTCCGCAATGCAGGGCTTTATATGGCTGAGTTGCCACACACAAGAGATTAATGAAACTATTTATTCAGGTAAATACATACATTGTTAACTCCAATTTTAGATAAAGAAAATATATATGATTGAATAAAAACACAATCAGAGTTACAGAGACTCCCTCTTGTCAAACTTTCTTTTTTCAGTTGGAAAAATCCAAGGAATGAGCGCAGGCTGACACATGAATGTTCCCACATGTTCAAGTGATGCCAAAGAGCAGAGAGTCTGTGTGTAACAAACTTGTGCATATATTTCATAGATAATCGTTATGTAACTCACAGGATTGTGACCAGGTGTGTGGTTAAGGAGGTGTTGACTCAAAGGTGTTATTTGGACTGGACAAAGAGGGCTCTAAAACAAAGACCCTCTGATGCAACACAGTCAGGAAGTGAAATAAAACATTTGTGAGGATGCTCTTTATTAGAACCAATGCCCCACTGTTTTGATTCAAATTAGAACACAGAATAAAAGATCATTATTTTGAAAAAGTGCATTACAGAGATCTGAAATGTATTCAAGCATAATGGATAAGAATTATACTAAGACGGTGTTCTTAGTTGAACTGAACCAACAAGCAAAAGCAAAAGTTATTGGCATAAGTCATTTTTCAACTTTTTTTTAGTGACTGGTTGAATTTACTATTTATTTTCTTATTTATTAGTGAGTTCTTTTCGAGTTGCCATCAAGTATGTATAGTTAAAACCACACAGCCATATTTTATAGCAGAAAAGAATGTTATGGGGCTGGTTATATTTGACATGGGCAAAGGTCAATAAGTTTACGTCACAAACACACCCAAACCTATTCTAGTCAGTAACTCGTACTTTGCTGCACTTGTAGTTAGTACAAATTAATATAAAGTTTTACGATAAACAGTTAGTTTTTATTGTTAACTCTTATCCTTCCAGTGATCTCAGTACAATTACACTACGCATTTTACATCATGTTTTGATTGCACATTTCTAAAGCAGTTCACAAATGTGGTAGTAGCTACAGAGGGTTTTTTTTCTTAACACCAATACTATCAATATGTGCTCCTGACCACATAACACAGTGTAAAGATAGTGTGGTACAACCCTACGCTAATGTCCGTGACCTACAGGGTGGAGCTGGGAAACAGTTTGTGCACGACTCTCCCTGGAGTCACGACGGTGCAATAAGATAAGTGAACCAGCCTGAACTGCTGGTGCATTTTGTACAGCTGTCAACAGACTTAGGTAAAGACTTTGGTAAACGTGGAGGAACCAGCTATTAACTAATTTGTACCTGAAGAAGAACAGATTAAACACATGTTTGAGAGGAGATTATAATGACTGTTACATAATGCAGTAAAAAAGGCTGAGGCAGTGAGACATACCTGGATGACAAGATGGCAAAGTCCCCACCATCAATGAGCCGAATCTTACAGAACAGCACCCCGTTGACAAAGGGCACTGCCGTTAACTCCTCCAAGGTGAAATGGACTTGAAACTTAAACTTCTTCTTTTTCATCAAAAAAGACATGATTCCGAGTAACTGGAGTGTGTTCACATTCAGGGCTGACCACTAACACTAAAAGCAAAAAATAAAATAAATAATAATACTGACACACTGGATTAAAAATTGACTCTTGTGAGATTTAAGATGCGTTAAAAAGTTGTTACATTCACGGAGTTGTGTTTTGTTTCATTCACCCACGTTTGATTAACGCTGCATTATTAGCCTGTCTACATCTCCAAGAACGCAGAATGCCCTGTTACACCTTATGATGTCATGAAGCCACCTTTTAACTTTTGTTCAGTAGAAATAGGCAATTCTAATGAAGGTGTATGGACTTTAAAAACACAGCGGAGCAGTTCCTGTGTGGCCATGACATCATGAGAGTGTTTTCAGTTTGAGAGAAGAACTCAGCCTAAATGTGCAGGATTTGTGTGCGAATGAAAACATAACATAGATAAGAAAAGATCAGAAAACAGCATAGTATAAGGCTTTTAAATAATAACCTAAATGGCGTATAGTCAAAATGCATTTTTGCAGAAGAACTTCATCTTATCTTTTGACATTTTGTGTGTGCATTTTCCCTTACATTTCTCCTTATGATCATGCTACACTTATTTATCTGCAATATCTGGAATCAGTAGGACCTTTGTTAAAATCAGCATAAAAAAATAGCTATATTTGGCTGCTTGGCAAGTGTTAATGCCCAGTAGAATGATGTACTTATCTGGCCTACATGAATGCATATGAAATAAAAGAATGTAAAATTATGAAAACAGTTATGAAGTAGGCTCATTTTTCTATAGCATGCTGAAATTCTTCAAAACCATTTACTGGAACTAAGCATCTGAACTTTGTGTTGAGCAGGAGCCTGTCCATAGACCGGAGTCTGCTTTCAACTTTCCCTTCACACTCCTGCCACGCAAACGCTAAGAGCAACCCGCGAACATGAGCGACTCGTAGCTCATTAACTAAACAAATCTACGCAAATCTTACCGTTTTGTCGGTCAAACGTAAAAGTGAGCATTGCTGCAAACGAGAGCAGTCCGGGGCAGTGGTATTTTCTACCCTCCGCGCATCTCCATTCTCTCCTGACTTTGTCCAGCGGAGCTCTGAGTTCAGGAGTCACTCGATGCTTGAGGTGGATTTAGGGACCGTCCCTAAAAAGCGCGTAGGCAGAGAAATGCTTCCACCGAAACGAGAGCGCTCCAGATCTAAGGCTGCTGTGGGAATGACAACTTCACCCGCTGATCCTGTCCCCTTTGACTTTCTAATGTAGAGCTACAGTGGTGAGTTACTGAACTTTATGTAATTATCAGATTCTTAAAAGATACATTCTTGATACATAATAAATAATGATGATAATTAAACTGCTTGAAAACCCTTTTTAACTTACCCCAAAACCTGTTTTTTTCTCATACTTACAAGACACGAAAAAGCAACATACATAAAAATATACCACACAAAAATTATACAAAAATAAAAAGGCAATTTAATGTTATTCCTGAAAGTGATGAGAGCTGAATCACAGCGACCTCTTGAGGCATATTAGAGAAATGACTTACAACCGTGTAATGCACAGATCTTTGCACATTTGAGATGAAATACTAGGGACAGTCCGATGTAGATTTTATCAGTCGATACTGATATTTGTCTTGCTTCTGTGGCTCATAATCAATATTTGCTACAAATGAACTTTTGCCTTTAAAACTACATGTACATGTAGAAAAATATCCAAATGATATATTAGCCTAGGCTATAGACACCGTGATACCCACATCAGATTACTGAATTGTTAATCTATGTTCGTTGTATCTGTCCCTATTCAAATAAACAATCAGTAAATATTACTGACATATGAAAACCGTACCCCAGTATCCCCAATATCAGTATTAGTACTGATATATTGCACATCCCTTTATGGGATACCACAGAAGTGTACACTCATAGACTGATGCAACCTAGAACAATTTGAATGCTATTCTAATATTAAGTATTGCAATTTACTCTAGTACAATTGTTAATAACACCCAACTAGACATTGCAACTAAAGTTAGTTAAACAAAATCAGTGCACAATGCAGGTCTGTTGCACCAATCTACTGATTATCATCACTTTGTTGTGTGGGGGGAGGTGGTGTTTTGGGCCTGTTTTGTTCTTCTGGTCCTGCCCCGTCCACTATCCCAGTTCCTACAGTGCTGCTGCTGTTTGCCACATCAGTCCCACTCTGTAGATATTTGCGTAGGTCCTTTAGAGCAGGCCTGAGCATCTGGACTAGAGCCAGAAGAGCAGCCTGTGTCCCCTCCAGGGCTTGTGCTTGTCTTTCCTGGGCAAACGCCTGGGCCTCCTGAGAACGTCGCATCATCTGCAGCAGCTCAGTTTGGCCCTCCAGGTGTTGTGCGATCTGTCTAATGTGCACATTAGTGACACGCTGCTCCTGAAGCAGGCGTGCAGAGTTCAGAGCGATGCGACTCTTCAGCTCCTGAGGTTTGGCCGGAGTCTGAGGCTGTGGTGATTCGGAGGAGCCCAGCATCTCCACCGGAGCCTCCACTGCAGTCACCATGGTGGGAGTGGCGCCCTCTACTGTGGTGGTGCAGTATTCTACAACTCCAACCCCTGCGTCCTCCAGTGAGTGGTATGTGGCTTCAACTGAAATAAGTCAACAGTAAGTTTTCGCTTTGGTTAGCAAAATATTATGCATACGAAATAAGTAAAAGAACAAAGTCTTACCATTTATAGCCTTTGAGTCATCATCACAAACAGAAGCTGTGCCAGCAGGTACAGCTACAAAAAAAAGACATTAATTGAACAGAAAAATATAAATATCATGGCTGGAAAGAACATGAGAACAAACTTTTGAGATTCTATACAAAAATTAAATTACTTTCTGTGAGAGTGACAGCGGTGGCGGCGGTCACAGGTAAAGTTATCTCAGCATCCGAGTCCCCCGCAGGTATGCTGATGATTGTGGCCTCCCCCAGAAGATTACAGATCCGCTGCTGCATCGCCGTGAGGATGACGGGAACAGGAGTACAGTCCGCAGACGTCCCCTCGATAGCCGCCCGTGCTTGGGCCACTTTTCTCCGTACCTCAGTCTTCATGTCAGACCACTTCTTTTTTACCTCTGCCAACTCTCTGGGACAGGTAGTCACAGCGTTCACCTTTTTCAGAATATCCACCCATGCTTGATTCTTTGCCATGTGTGTGACACCAGCATTGAAGTGGTTAACCAGTGTATGCTTTTGTTTCTCTATTTCCTCAACTATTATTTCCATCTCCCTGTCTGAGAAATTCATTTTTCTTTTTTTTGCAAGCGAGGCCATTCCCGCACTATTCTTAAGGTAGGTAATTGTGCGTATTGTACGCCAAAATACTAGGATTTACTCGATTTACTTAATCTAAGTGCGCAACGTAATGGCTTCCAGAATCGGCTTCTTCTTCCTCTGAACAACGCTTACGTAGCTCACCCGTGGTGCCGCCCACGAGCCCCATTCATTGGTCCAAATCAGGAGGAACCCTGGAATAACCCGAAGCTCTATTGGTTAAGTATTTCAATTTAACAATTAATTAAGGCCAGTTATATTATTTTTCATTTTTGTTGAATATCAATACTCATCATTTAACCAGCTTCACAAAAGGTATAATTTGAGCTGAAGGATGTACTATATGTTTGTAGCTAAAATGGCTACAGTGAAAAAACTATTAAAGTCAACTGTGAAGTAAAACCTAAAATTAATCAAAAGATTCAGAATACAGAATCAGAATACTAAATATGTGTAATAATGGCAGACTAAAGACACTTAAACGTGTAATATGTCTTCTAGTTCTAACCAAGCTCTGAAGTGTAAAATAAACTAATTTGCCAAACACTTGACGTCTGTACACGGTCTGTGGTTAATCCTAATTTCCCCACTGTTTTGCATTATTTTCTTGCCTCCAGTTGCCCCAGTTCCGGAGTATAGAATGTATTTGTTCACCAACTTTTTACATGTCTGATTTTAAGCGTTTATTGATGATGGCTCCACAGCTCAGCCCTGCTTATCCCTGGCTGCTGCTGGCATCACAGTGGCATCATAGTGGCATCACAGTGGCATGGATGGCTCTCAGTGTGTGGGGACGGCTGCGGGTTTCGGTTATTTCAGTCTCGCGTTACTCTGCGAGATCTCGGAGTTGCCGCTCACTGATGGATCAGCGATGTTAACGGCGCTTTCTCCTCGACGAATACTCACATGAATTTTACCCACTAGAATTGACTTTTCGAAGGAACTACGTTATTAATTTGTCACGAGAAGCTGTAAGTTACCACCAACTCCTCGTATGTGACGCTCGTCTTTCGGCACCTTTGTCTCTTGGCCTGTCCGGAGCATCGCTATTCAAATACCCGGCATCTGCTTTACCGGCAGAAATACCTCCGTGGTTTACCAGGAAGGTCTGGCTGCAGAGTTTTGTTGGTTTTTTTTCCCCATAAACCGTCGACGTGACTGTGTTTCTTTACGATAATTGAGCTCATAAATGCTGTAGGTTTGGACTTTTAAGCTCTGTCTGATTCCGAGGCATGTGACGTGGTGTAGTCGGGGCGGATGACCTGACTTGGCTTCTAGTGACCAGGCGCTGGCCGGTAACTCGTATGATGCACCAGCAGGGGTCATTGATGCCCCCTATACTTGGTGATGTTTTCTGCCAGTGTCGATCCGGTGATCAGGCCGACCCTCGTGCAGCAGGAGGAGGTGGGCACGACCCCTCAAACGTGCGGCCATCTGCCCCTTTTACTGGACAACGCACCGGTGACTACCTGGATCTCAGCCATGCAACGAACTACTGTTGTGATATCTGTGGAGGACCTGAGCAGGAGCATCGATTCAAAGTGCTGTTTCAAGTTCTGGATGTAAATGGAGATGGGGGGATTTGCATCAATGACTTGACCATTGGGCTAAAAAAACTGGGTGTGCACCGCACCGAACATGAACTGCTGGTAAGTGGATACTGCATGTCCTCACACTGGGGTCACACCGGAACATGGGATCGGGTTTGAAGAGCTAGTCTGACCTCACGTGAAGACCTCAGATCCCAGTTTATAACCACCTTACCCAGACTAGACAGACATGCAAATATATCACTTGGTGAGATCTCTTAAGACTAGGTTGAAATCTGAGTAGGGTCCACCACATACTTCAGTTGGATGCTGCTACATGTATTTGTAGCAGCCACATAATAAGGAAGGAATACAATTATGGTTCTGCATAATAGTTTGACACAGTCCTCAGTGAAAACCTTTCTAATAGATAAATAGTTAACAAAAACACCAGTTACACTTACGTTGTTTTTGAACTCTTTTAGCTTGGATTCCTCTTAGAAGAAGATTATTTTCTTAGGGACATTGATCATGGTTTAAGTGAAGAGTAATAAACAGAGCTCGGTTTTCAGTGGAGGGGTTTCGTCTGGCTGCTGACGTAGTGTTGAGGATGGCTTGTGCTCAAACCAGCATTACTAAGCAGATTCATGAGGGAAGCCCTCTGCATCACACCCCCGCCCTCTCTGACACTCTTTTATGGGGCTAAAGTAATGGCTCTCGAGCATCTCCTGCTATTGGCCAAGGCACTGGTGCCACTGCTCTCTAGCAGGACCTGTGAGCATCGGAGCCTGGGATTGGTCCGGCTAGGCTGCAGTGAGGATGCAGATTTCTAGAGCTCTCTTTGCTACAAAACCTGGTACAGAATTGAACTCATGATCTCCTCTGCCGTCATTTGACCCATGCAATATTCCACCTTGTCAATCTGTTGGAGGAATGGTTATCCTACGACTTTAATATGTTGTGAGTTTTAAGTCAGTATGCTTTGATTGTATTTTAAATGCATTTAAAAAAGGAAAAATCTGTTGTATTGGAAACCACAGGGGAACAGGGGTGTCCCTGATCAACCTTTTAACACTAGTTTGAGTTTACCTTATTTATCGAGCACACAGTGTGAGCTGTGCTGTCTGTCAGGTATTCGGCAGTACACCCTTAAAGGAATGCTGAATTTATTTTGCCAAAGACTTTTTAAGAGAGCCGACTGTAGACCAGAAGGCACTGATAAAGGTTTGACAGGGGACAGTGGGGAGCTGCCTGCTGACAGTAGGGAAAAAGAGGAAAGTAATGCCGCCTCAAAGAAGAAAACTTTAGTAATAATGATGGCTCAACATGGAGATCTTCAGCAGGTAAGACACAACCCAGACACAGCATCAGTGACAGAAACAGGGGGTGCCTTGGTTGGGCCAATATTTTTATTTAGATATCAGGGCTTGTGAAGCTTTTTCTGTTGGTCAACTTAATGCAGTTGTGTTCAGATTTGGGTATGTAATGTTGCTTAATCTAGGAATCAGTGGGAGTATTCCCTAAATGTATTAGAACCATGACAACTTGGGTTTCTTTAATTCCCACTTATTTCAAAAACACAAGTATTCAGACTTTTGTAACTGAGAGCCATGGGCTGTGAGGAGCTCCGGCAGTCTCTCTGTTGGACTCCAACTCAGCTCTCTCTCTAAGGTCATTCTCTGGGATCACTCTGGCTGGAAAACAAGCTCTGGGTTTTGTCAGTGGTAGTGCGGCAGTACCTCTCCAAATCAGGATGAATTATGGAAATTTTCCACAGGTGGAAAATGGAACACAACCATCACAGCCATGATTAAGGGAATTGTCTTAAATGAGTTAATGTGTTGAGTCTGAATATTTATGTTTTTTGTGAAATTAGAAAACACTATAAGTAACTTTAAATCTGTTACATAACTTGTTTTTGTTTGTTTTTTTGTTTTTTTTCTTCTTATAATGCAGTGTAAATCTGCCATGATTTGAGTGATCTTCAATAATACATTGTGTGGGGCATATAGTGATACTGCCTATGGGTTGTACAGCAGAGTCACCAGAGCAGAGTGTTAAAGCTGGAAATCACATTTTATCCAAACATCCACCACTGTTAAAAATGAAACTGAACCTGAGATTCTCTCCTTTTTTTTTTCCAGAAAATTGTAAAAGATGGAGACAAAGACCTGGATGGACAGTTGGACTTTTATGAGTTTGTGCATTACCTCAGAGATCATGAAAAAAAACTAAGACTTGTCTTCAAAAGTTTGGACAAGAAAAATGATGGTATAGCATATTTCTGGGTGGTAATTCAATGCCATCATTGTCATTCTAACATATATTTTTTAACTTCCCAGGACGGATTGATTCTCAGGAAATTATGCAGTCTCTGTGTGATCTTGGTGTGCACATCTCTGAGGAACAGGCTGATCAGATTCTCAAAAGGTAAAGGAGCTTCACCATGTTTTCTAGCCCCGTTTGTTCTCCTTTAGTTGTGTCCCACATGTAACAAAGATTACCAGTGTGTCCAACTCATTGTCTGGATTTCTAACTCTCTGTCTGTGTGTCTGTCTTTCCACTGTCTGGTCTCAGAATAAGGAGGGGCCATATCTGGGCCCCTGTTTTGTAGTAAGTAGTAGTTTTTAAAGTTGCTCTTTTCAGGGTAATGGCGAATAACATTTACGAAATCGGTGTGTGTGTCTATTAGGACCCACATACGCAATACAAATAATACAACAAATGGTTTCATTTTCTGTTGAAACTTTGTCAAAAATGTATTCAGTTAAGACCAAATCAAGGCCATGAGGTCTAAATTAAGGAAATCATAACTAAAATTGTACCTTTTTAAAATGTTATTTTAGAAGTCAGATTTTGTCAGAAGGCAAAGTGTATCTTGTGATACAGATATTGCATTCGATTTGCAATGTGAGTCTTTTCACTGACTATTGTGCAGCCCTAATGTAATATACTGTAAAGAAGCGCAGTCTAAAGAAGCGCAGTAAAATACTTTTAACATCAAACAGAAGTATGCATAGTTGTGACAGTACATGTACACTTTATTTTCCAGCATGGATAAAAATGGCACAATGACAATTGACTGGAACGAGTGGCGAGATTACCACCTTTTGCATCCAGCAGACAATATCCCTGAGATCATTCTGTACTGGAAACACTCTACGGTAATCTGATGTTACTGCTCAGTATTAGACTGCGTACTGGTGGACATTACAAATGTGTCTTTCTTTGAAGATTTTTGACGTTGGGGAGAGTTTGATAGTTCCAGATGAGTTCACGGCTGAGGAGAAGAAAACAGGCATGCTGTGGCGCCTCCTTGTGGCAGGAGGAGGAGCAGGGGCAGTGTCTCGGACATGTACTGCCCCTCTGGACAGGCTCAAAGTACTCATGCAGGTAAAATGCAGAGCTCTGGACAGAATGTGAAATATAAAAATAGTAAAAGAAAAATTCAAATCTGTCAACTGGACAAAAAGTTGCTCACAGATTTGAATTTTTTTTTTACTATAGATCCTACCTGGATGACTGAGGAATTACACAGACAAGTATAAAAATACTATACTAAATATACCATCTATCTTCTTCAGGTTCATGCCTCCAAGAGAAATAGCATGCACATCGCCAGTGGTTTTTTACAGATGATTCGAGAAGGTGGTATAAGGTCACTGTGGAGAGGCAATGGCATGAATGTAATAAAAATTGCCCCTGAATCGGCAATCAAGTTTATGGCCTATGAGCAGGTTAGTATCATACAAGCTGACCCATCTTCACTAGATGCCTTATTAATACTAACTGCGTTTTTATTTTCAGATTAAACGACTGATTGGAAGTAAACAGGAGACTCTGGGTATCCCAGAGAGGTTTGTGGCTGGCTCTTTAGCTGGGGCAATCGCTCAGAGCAGCATCTACCCCATGGAGGTAAAGCACATATTTGACCCAAGTAGACCTACCTCCACAGATCATCATGACTGACTCTAGATTTTAATTCCACATTTATCTTTGTACTGAACTATGGTACAGTGACCTCTTTTCTGTAGGAAAACAGATCATCTAAGACTTTCAGTGGTGAGAGAGACACCATATTAAACCCATATTAAAATTGCAACTAAACTGGGACTATACCTGGAGCTAAACTTGAATTAGTACTAGACCTGGTTTAGTCTCCAGGTCTAAGTTACACTGAAACAGTGAACATGCGTAGTCTGTGAAGGATGGTATTGATATTCAATAAACATTTAGTCCTTCATTATTCAACTTTTTTTCAATCGCCCTTTACAACACTAAAGGTGACAAAAGTGTATTTTATTGTCCTGAGCTTCAGTGAACATAATTCTTCTTGTGTCTTTCAGGTTCTAAAGACACGATTAGCTCTTGGGAAAACGGGACAGTATACAGGCATCTTAGATTGTGCCAAACATATCTTAAAAAAAGAAGGAGTAGCTGCTTTTTATAAAGGTTATGTCCCAAATATGTTGGGCATTATCCCCTATGCTGGAATCGACTTGGCTGTGTATGAGGTGAGTTTTGAAATGAAGATGTTATCATAGGTACATGTGATATAACTTCAAGTTCTACTCTTGTCACAGACCTTAAAGAATTCTTGGCTGCAGCGATTCGCCACAGACAGTGCTGATCCAGGCGTGTTTGTGCTTTTGGCGTGTGGCACTATGTCTAGTACGTGTGGCCAGCTTGCAAGCTACCCTTTAGCTTTAGTGCGAACACGAATGCAAGGACAAGGTTGGTGTATGATAACTTATAAGGATTTTAACTATACTTTTTGTTTTCAAATTTAACATGTTGTCTTCTTCTTTTTCTTAGCTACTGATGGAGGCCCACAAATGACCATGACAACCTTGTTTAAACATATCGTAAAGACAGAGGGTGCTCTGGGGCTCTACCGAGGCTTGACCCCCAACTTTATGAAGGTCATTCCCTCTGTTAGCATCAGCTACGTGGTCTACGAGTATCTCAAGAAAACATTAGGGGTCCAGTCTAAGTGAGGAAAAAACAAAAGGTTGGGATATGGATTTTGTTTGCTAATGCCTACATGTGTTTAAATCATTATGGTTTGTTGTGTCTGGAATCCTGATCCTTAAAATGATAGAAAAGAGAATAAGTTCTACCCTTCAGTTGGAAAGAAAAGAAGATTCATGCAACACTTGGCAGCTCATAGTTGTGAAAAGTCAATGTTTACATTTTAAACAAAATGGAGGCTTACTGTTTAAACAGTAATATGCACTTGCTGGGTTTGGGCACTGATGATGCTGGTGTGTATTAGGAAGAGTTGTCAAGGGCTGCAGACACTTCCACCAATTGGACATGGTGAGCCTGTACATTACATAACTTTTGAAAGTTATAAGACACACCTTCCCTCTCTCCTTGAGAGGCATCCAAAACATTTCAAGTACAAAAAAACCCAATAAACAAACAAACAAAAAAGAAAAAAAACAGCGCATTTGTCTTAAAAAAGTAACTAATATGAAAGATGAAATTGTTTATTTTATTATTTTCATTTTATTATTTTTTAATATTATTTGCAGAGGGCCAAAATATATGTGTAATGTTCTAGCAGCATGTTTAAATTCCATCTGAATTAAATAGTAGTATTTAGTATCATTATTATAATTGGTATTTTAAAATTAATTAAACTTATCTACATTCTTGAATTTGCATGTTCGGCAAGAAAATCATAATGTGGACAGTTGATTGTCATAGCATCAACTTCGGGGAAAAAATGTCTTGAAGGGCTCATTAATAACAGAATGCTTTTATTTAAGATGGGCATGTACTGTAGCCGGTGTTCAGACCCTGTACTTCTTTTAAACTCATTTTTTCATGGTTTTCTGAAACAACGTCCAAGAGCAGAGGAAGCACTCCAAATATACTGTCTTATGGTCACAGATTCTACCCGTGCCTTGTGTTAACACAGAAGGGCAAAGTCTGGGACATTGAATGCACTTTAAGATATCTGCTTTGTCTTTATTATCTTTTATATATATTTAATATTTATTGTTATTTATTTAAAAAGGTTGAAGACTAAATCAGTTGGTTGACAGTGCTGATTTCAGGTGACTATGGCTCATCAGTAGTAATACTGTATAATGTCAGCCTGTACATTTGCCTTAGCTGCTCTCTCTCTGCTCTCTGCTCTTCCACATGTGTGACTTCAGTTATTGGGCAAAATACCATTTAGCTTTGCTTAGAGGCTCAGGAGTGAGATCCATTGTTGTCTGTATGTTTGGCAGAGCCCTTGACTCCACATTTTGTATATCGACATACTCCTGATATCCTACAAATCAGTCTGGATGGAGGTAATTGCTGGATACAGGAGCATTGCTAAAAAAGGATGTAGTTTGAAAAATGCAGATATTTATATATTTGTATTTATTTTATTTAGCTGTGTACATAGAAGTAATGCATAAATGATTATGTATGAAAGATGGACATAAATGACTGTTATGTATTGCTGAAGATAAAGATAATTTTAAAAAGTTGTTGTTTTTATTTATTTTTACCTTAAATAAACTGTTTGTACTGCAGACTGGCCAGGACCCCCAGTCCAAAACTGCACATTCCACAAATGCATATGATGAACATTTTTAAGTACCATTCCAAAAAAACTAAATCGGTCTCCTGTTTGTTTTTCTATTTTTGGTTCCCAATATGAGGTCCCGCCCCCAGGTTGGGAATCTACCCCCGGTGCAGCCCCCTCTTGCTAATTTTTACAGCACATAGGCAGATTAATTTGCTGTTCGCGTTTTGCTTTGAAGCAAGAATAAAAGCTGAGCATGAGATGTGGCATCTTTAATGGTTAGAAACGCTGAATAATATTTTTTGCAGAGCCGGTACGTCTGCTCTCAGCTCGTGTGTTTAGAGCCAGTCACGAGTTTGACAGTCATTTCCTTTACACTAGTCCATACAGCAGAGCGTCTCCAGCACTAGTCTCCATCCTTTAGTCTCACATTTCTGTAGTTTTCTGTAACTTTAGCACCGACTTAAGTATAATGCTGTCTCTGGAGGAGGTAAAGCGACGTTTAGAGGAGGCTGACCAGGCGCACGTTCTTCAGTTTTGGTCGGAGTTAAATGAAGCCGAGCGAGAGGGTTTTCTTCAGGAGCTTTCTCAGTTGGATCTGTCGGGACTGAGGGAGCACTGTGAGGAGGCCGCCAGAGCTGCAGCCTCTACTCCGGCCAGTCTGGATGAACTCATGGAGCCCGTGCCCGCGGAGTTCATAGGCAGCGCGAGGAACAGCGACAAAACCTCCCTGGCACAGTGGGAAAATGAAGGTAGGCATAAGGGAACTTAAGGGGCGTTGCTGAAACTTGTTTGTTTGACAGGTTTACATAGTCTAAAATACATCAATTATCAACGTATTTAGATTTGTTTTCAGAGCAAGAATAATGTTTGGTGCCTTTTACTGTCAATTGCAGGACTTTTGCAAATCTCCAAGAATCGAGTTGGGGTCCTCCTTTTGGCTGGTGGGCAGGGAACCCGCCTAGGTGTTCAGTACCCCAAAGGGATGTATAACGTGGGGCTGCCCAGTGGTAAAACCTTATACCAAATACAGGCTGAACGCCTTCACAAGATTCAAGAACTGGCAGAAGCAAAGCACGGAGCAAAATGTATTGTACCATGGTGAGATTGGTGACTTAAAGACATCAGAATTCTCTTATCTCTCTCAGAACAGGATATTCTGGAGCTATAAAAGTAACTTTACTTTTTTCCCCTGACTGTTGGTAAACTTTAGGTACATAATGACCAGTGAGTTTACACTTACTCCCACTGAGAAGTTCTTCAAAGAAAACAACTACTTTGGCCTTGACCCTTTGAACATCAAAATGTTTGAGCAGAGAATGATCCCAGCTGTGACCTTTGATGGAAAAGTCATCCTCCAGGGAAAAGGGAAAATCGCCATGGCTCCAGGTACTTTCATTATCGCCTATATTGTTTTTGTATTAGTCTTGGGAGTGCATAAAGAAAATGACAACAAATAACAGTCTGACCTTTTTAAAAAGATGGAAATGGCGGTCTATACCAGGCTCTGGTGGACCACAGTGTCCTGGAGGACATGAAGAAAAGAGGGGTGGAGTATTTACATGTCTACTGTGTAGACAACATCCTGGTCAAAATGGCTGACCCAGTTTTCATTGGATTCTGTGCCAGTAAAGGGGCTGACTGTGGAGCCAAGGTATGACTTATCATATAATAATTATATGAATGAATAATGTTGTAGACTCAGTCTTTATACGTCCTCTCTGATCAGGTGGTGGAGAAGGCGTACCCCACAGAGCCCGTGGGTGTTGTGTGCAGAGTGCAGGGGGTGGCTCAAGTGGTAGAGTACAGTGAGATCCTACAGACCACAGCTGAGCTCAGAGGACCCTCTGGGGAGTTGGTATACAGTGCAGGCAATATCTGCAATCACTTCTTTACTCGACAGTTCCTGGAGAATATTGCAATGTAAGATATTCAAATGCACAATGCTTTGCATGCTACTACTCCAGGTTATTCTGTAGACTACTAACAGAACACTCACTGTTCTGCATATGCACTTATAGAAGATACAGTGATCGTGTCTTAATGGTGGACGATATTTTTTATTGCAGGAATTCTAAAATACACCTAAAGCAACATGTTGCAATTAAGAAGGTGCCTTTTGTTGACCAATGTGGAAATGAAGTTAAACCGACCAAACCCAATGGCATAAAAATGGAAAAGTTTGTTTTTGATGTCTTTCCATTTTCCAGGTATCTGCCCCATGATAGACTTACTATGTTTTTCTAATCTTGCAGCCTGAAACCTTATCTGTATATTTCCTGTACCATGTTTATCGAAGGAGCTTTGTGGTGTTTGAGGTTGTGAGGGAGGATGAGTTCTCGCCTCTAAAAAACGCTGATGGAGCGGCTGCAGACAGTCCCTCTACAGCTCGCAATGCCCTGATGCAGATGCACTGTCGCTGGGTCACTGCTGCTGGCGCCACCCTACTGGACAATCATGGAAATGCTGTTGTTCTCACTGCCAGGTTTGTGCAATAATAAATCTATTCACGTTAATTGGTGTATCTAAATGTCTAGATTACACATAATTACAGGCCAATAAGCAAGGTTGTATTATTTATTTATTTATTTGTAGTGAGTCAACAATGATCGATGCTCCAACTAAATTTGAGATTTCTCCATTGGTGTCCTACTTTGGAGAGGTGAGATTAGTCCTGTCCTTACACACGCGAGTTGAAGATTAAGATTTTTTTTACATAAAATACTTTCATTTGTTTTTTAGGGTCTAGAGAAGCTGAAAGGAAAGATTTATCAAACCCCTTTTTATCTGGACAAAGACCTATAAAACTTCATTATATTGCATTCCTTTGTGCCTTGGAACTCACATTCCCTTTGTGTCAACGGGTAAAATGCTCTGTTATTAAATATGTGTGTTGATGTTGATGCATTGCAAATGACAAAAAAGACATTCTCATATTCTTGTTTTTTATGTAAATTGGACATAATCTAACAATAAAAAAAATAAATCTATATTCATATAGTAACGGGTGGTATGTCGAGGTTATGTTTATGAAATCTGTGATTCAAACTGTAGCTGGTGTATGAAGTGAACTACAGTGCTGGCCGCTGTAAGGCTGATTTAAGAGAGGTGGAGTTATTCGAGCACTACACTTCTGGTCTTTGGGTCAGTCTTGCTTCTATGATAAAATGTACAGCAGTGTTTCAGGTTTGTTTTAGACTAACTTTAGGGAGAGAGTGACGTTCTCTTTTGATGTGGCGTCACCATGGTGACGGTGGGAGGAGCCCCGTTAAGTTTACCCCGCAGCTCATCCAAGACGCTCCAAAGTAAAGATTTGAAAACTCCAAGGGACAAGACATGTGCAACAATGACAACCACCTATGGCCCAAGTCAGCAAGGTATTTTCTGTTTTATAAAGATAATTACCGATAGGGAGCGTTGTTTGTCAATCACGGCTCGCATTATGTCCTAACCGGTACGGGACTTGTTTTTCAGTCGACTGTCTGCAGGGGGCAGCGTTTCAACCTTTGAAAACTGCATCTTTGATTGGAGCAATAGTTTCTTTGAAATAAAGAACATGAGTCAAGATGAAGAAAGGCTAACCTCAAAATGTGACGAGCGCAAAAAGGTTAGTAATTTTAGATGTTTAAGATACTTTGTGGTTTTGTGTAGCACTCTTAATTGAGTTGTACACGTTATCATCGTGAATTTGTGAACTCACAAATATCGCGAGAATCCATCTTGCTATGCAAGGTTAGTTTTCTGCGCCAACATTAATGCTTTTGATTGTTGATGAAGTTCCTGGAAAGTATAAAGTCACGGAAAGATGTGATTCACAGAGAGATGGCTCATCTTAAGAAACAACACCTGAGCCATAATGTATTTCTGAAGGTATATTAGTAGTATAGTATTTTTTTTTTTGTCTCATTAACATAACTGAACTGATCGTCCAATGCTATTCTGTTTGTAGTCCAAAGATACAGATCAAATGGTAAAGAAAGCAGAGTGTAAAATGAAAGAGGTTCAGGTGATGGAGACAGTGAGACAGAGGCTGGCTGAGGAGTTAGTGCAACTGCAGCAGAAGAAGTCTGAGCTGGAGCTGCAGGTGCACCGCCACTCTGTGTTTCATGACTTTCTGGAGCAAGTGGTCAAACTATCCAAGGTATCTTTCAACACATACTGTTAAAATCTGCATTTTTCTAACATGGTTCAAGCACAAACCAATAATCAAAATTTAAAGTGCAACAGGCTACACCTTTCACAAAGTTAGTTAACATAACATTTACGGAAAAATCCCTTTTTTTTTTTTCATTTTGGTGATGTTTATAATTTCACTTCCTTGTTACATATATAGCAACCATACTGTTAACAAAGGCTAAAACTCAAAATTTTAGTTTTAATTTCTCATTTATTCATTCATTTATTTGTATTAGTTTAATCTATTTTATAAAATTTATATTTAAACAAGGAAAAATTACTTCCTTGTGTGTGAATTCTTCCTGCATTTTGGATGGAATTTTCTGTGTCGATGACATAGGCCTAGATAACAGGTATTCCATTTTATAACTCGTATGGTATATCCTGTATTTTTGTACTTTTTTTTTCAACATTTTTCCTCTCAATCTGCCACTTAACCAATGTAAAATATGATAAATATTTACCACAGGCACTACTATCCAACCAAATACTAATTAGAAACCTGTCATATGCACTTTAAGCATAGGACCTTGGTCTATGTGAACCTTCAACCTTATCTGAGTTGGTGATTTCCAGCCTTATTTACATTGCACAGTCCATTGTAGGCCTAAATGATGTGTGTGTATTGCAGTTTGAGGAAGTGTGGGAGCAGGCGGATCATTTCGAGAGTCTTCTCCACTGCAGAGACCAGCTCTCTCAAAGAGACAATAATGATCAGGACCGGATCAACAAACTGAGGTCGGAACTTGTGACACTAGAGGACCAAAGTCACCTCATGATGGTGCACAGGAGGAACCAACTGTCCCATTTGCAGACTGAGTTAGAGAAAACACGCTTAGAAGCTTTCAAATGGGTAACCTACCAAATTTCTATCCAGATATAACCGTGGTAGAATAACATTTTGACTACGAAGTTCTCACTGTTTTTTAAGGAACAGAAATGGAACCACATTGAAGAAACGGCTGCAAAGAAAACACTGCTTTTGGGGAAAATAAAAATGGCCATTCTCAACCTGTATGAAATGACTGGCAGCCCTTTGGACATTGGAGGAAATGGTGTAGATGAGAATGACACCAATACACAACTAGACAAGGTATGTTCACACAAAAATCTCCCGACAAAACTGAAATCAACAGCCATTTTACATTTCTCATTTCAGATCCAGGAATTTATTCTGGACCATAATGACATTGTGGATAAAAACTTATCTACAAAAGATCAAAACATGTCTGACAGCTCAAACAAGGGAGAGAAGAGCAGCCTTCAGCAACTTGGCAAATATTCAATACCAAATTAAACACAGCAATCTTGGCCTCATTTTCATAGGCAAAGGTCAAGCCAAACAGTTCCAGGGTCCTTCATGCTTAAAGATCCACTCATAGGCCAGTTTGCATCTGCACGGCTTTCCCTCGGAATTTCAGTGCAGTCCTTTTTTTCAGGGCATTTATCCGGCCCAATTCTTGACAATGCAAGAGTCACTTTTTGCTTCTAACAGCCTCCCTTAAGATTGATTACTGTTCAGGTGATCACTGTCAAAGAATTACTAACTGAACTGAAATGCTTTTGTACTTGTAAATAGGCTAGTAGACCTTTTTAAAATGTTTTGTTTTCTCAATGTTTTTTTAAT
>JACM01033574.1:0-15172 GCA_000787095.1 Periophthalmodon schlosseri
TGGGAGCGGTGCACTGGGTGGGAGCGGCCCCTGAGGATGTCCCGAGTCCGGCGCAGGCGGCGGGAGCTGTGCACAGCGGCAAACATCCGAAGGTCGGACCTGATGATTTTTCCAGCAGTTTTCACCACCTTCTGATGGACACTCACCCATTCACAGACAGGCATAAATCAACTTGCCCGAAGACACAATGGCGTGACAAAAGAACACACTGGACTTGGGATCTAACTGCCAACCTTCAAGCTCTGAAACACTGTCAGATTGGAAAGTTACAAAACAACAATTTAACTACATAACTATCCCTCTTTGTCCATCCATCTTCTTCTGTTTATCCGGAGCCGGGTCACGGGGCGGCCGTCTAAACAGGGACTCCCAGACTTCCCTCGCCCCAGACACTTCCTCCAGCTCCTCCTACGGGACCCTGAGGCGTTCCCAGGCCGGGCCTAGAGACATCGTCCCTCCGGCGTGTCCTCGGTCTTGCCGGGTAAGACTGATATTTTTGACATTTTAGACCAAAACCAAACACATTTTTCGAGGCAAAATTTCAAATGTTCCCGTTCTTTGCCGGTATCAAGCCGTGAGGCCTCCCGCTGCCACGACGCGGTTTGAACCGGCGAAAAGACACAAATAAAACAAACTGAAACTCCAAACGACACGGCGCAAAAACAAATGATGCAACGGTTTACCTTAGGAGAGCAACAGGAACAGGTATCCTCTCTCTCTCTCTCTCTATCTATCTCTCCATCTCTCTCTCCATCTCCTGTCCACAGATCCCTCATTCACTCCTGAATAATTCCGTGTCATGCTTCGGGAGCCCTGACAGCGAATTCCTCCACTTATGAAATATTAAAAGCGGGTTAAGAGCCATTCGACCATTGATCCGAGCCTCATCTTTTGACTCGGAGAGCGCAGTACTGGAACTCGCCCCCAGGTGGACTCCAGCGTAACACAGAGGTTCATATGAAAGCGCACGAGATTAGCATCGTAAAGAAGGGAGCGTGGGAGGGATGGGGGCGGGCGTATTAGACTGACAGCGGTTAGGTGAGGGGTGGAGGTGGATGGGGGGAGAGAGAGAAAGAGGGAGAGAGAGAAAGAGAGGGGGAAAGAGGGTTAAGCAAGTCAGAAAGAGAGAGAAGAGAGATTTTGAAAGAATGGAATTAATACAAAATGCCCATACAGCCATGTTACAGGAACCTCACAGAACTACAGAGGGATGAGAGAAAGAAGAGGAAGAGAGAGAGAATGTTAGAGAGAGAGAGTGAGGGAGTATGAGTTATTGAGAAGGAGGAGAGGGGGAGAGACAGAGAGAGAGGGAAAGGCAGAGAGAGAGAGGCAGAAAGAGAGGAAGAGGTGGAGAGAGAGGGAGAGGTAGAGAGAGAGGGAGAGACAGAGAGCGAGGGAGAGGCAGAGAGACAAAGAGAGAGACAGAGACAGAGAGAAAGAAGGAGAGGCAGAGAGAGTGGGAAAGACAGAGAGAGAGGGAGAGGCAGAGAGAGAGAACTAGACAGAGAGAGAGGGATAGGCAGAGAGAGAGAGAGAGGCAGAGGAAGAGAGAGGCAGAGAGAGAGAGCGAGACAGAGAAAGAGGGAGAGGCAGAGAGAGAGGCAGAGAGAGGGGGAGAGGCAGGGGGGGAGGGAGAGGCGGAGAGAGAGGGAAAGGCAGAGAGAAAGGGAAAGGCAGAGAGAGAGAGGCAGAAAGAGAGGAAGAGGTGGAGAGAGAGGGAGAGGTAGAGAGAGAGGGAGAGACAGAGAGCGAGGGAGAGGTAGCGAAAGAGGGAGAGGCAGAGAGCGAGGGAGAGGGAGAGAGAGAGGGAGAGACAGAGAGCGAGGGAGAGGCAGAGAGACAAAGAGAGAGACAGAGAGAAAGAGGGAGAGGCAGAGAGAGAGGGAAAGACAGAGAGAGAGGGAGAGGCAGAGAGAGAGAACTAGACAGAGAGAGAGGGATAGGCAGAGAGAGAGAGAGAGGCAGAGGGAGAGAGAGGCAGAGAGAGAGAGAGACAGAGAAACAGGGAGAGGCAGAGAGAGAGAGAGGCAGAGAGAGGGGGAGAGGCAGGGGGGAGGCAGAGTGAGAGGGGAGAAAGAAAGAAATAAAATGAGAAAGAAATCACAATCAAGAACACGGAAAGGTGGAAGAGGTCGGCTGCATTTTGTGTCTAGTTTAGTTAACAGCTCCTTTTACCTTTAGTTCAGTGGAGATTGGCAATTCAAGGGTTGATACACTTCCTGTATCACCACATGACATCACAAGGTGGAACAGAGTGTTTTCAGTTTGAGAAATGAACTCAGCCTAAATCTGCAGGGTTTGTGTGTTAAACATTTGTGTTTGTGATGAGGAAACATTAGAACATAGATCTGAGAACAGCGTAACACTGGCTCTTTAAGACCAAGTACTTTTGTTTGATATAATATAAACTGTGGACATTGTAATGGTTTTATTTCATTTGTATCACGTGGAGCGCGAGCTTAACGATAAAAGGCGGTTTTTATGTATAGATTTTCCGCCCCACACGACTCCTGATTGTATAAAATTGTATAAAAGTTTATCTAAGGTAAATCCGTGGAGTGGAATAGAATAAAACACAAAATGCCTGCGATTTAAAGCCGTGTTTGTAACATAACTGCATTTGGAGCGTTTCGTTTAAGAACAGCACAAGCTTAATTCTTATTACTTCAGCCGCTTCAGTCACAAAACAAAACCAGTGCGTTGGCTTGTCGTTTCATTTCGTCTCTGTCCAAAACAATCAAACTGCTCATTTATAGTTATATTGCAACTCTACGTTTCAGTATTCAAGATGGCCGCTGTTTGAATCACAAGTATTTTCACTGAAGAGTTAGACAGATTTAAAAGAGACTAAATAACTCTGGAGGCTCCTGGACCACGTCAGAGAGTCAGGTCTTTATAACGAGACCTGGTTTAGGGTCAAAGAGCGACATCACCAGGGGTAACAAAGTATAACAAAGGTAACAAAGTCAAAGTAAAATTTATACTTAAGTAGATTTTAATGCGGATACTTTTTACTTTTACTTTCTACTTCACTACATCTTGAACAGGTCTGAAAAGTATATATTTTTTTTAATTGAAACCTGCTGAAAAGGCTAAGAATTTATTTTTAACAGGTTTGAAATTTGAGCAAACAAAAATATACAAATAAAAACAGCGAGAAAAAAAACGCTCGATTCAATTGTTTCTGTTGAACAAAAGTCTTTATCAAAATCACTTCACTCAATCACTTTACAAGACTCAAAATCTGCGTGAATTACTTTTACTTTTTATTCTTTAAGTACATTTTCAAATGGGTACTTTAATACTTTTACTTTTTCATGTGATACTTTTACTTTTACTTGTGTAGTTTTTTGCTCCAGTATCTGTACTTTTACTTAAGTAACACAGTTGAGTACTTTTTCCACCTCTGGAAGTGACTGAGATTAAATGGCTCAATGGCAGATTATTGACCCTTAAAAACTATGAAAAACAGAACGTTACTGTAAAAGGCTCTTTACCGTCATTTCAAACATTGCCAGTTGTATTTTTGACACTTTAGTGAAATCTGTCCTCTGCGTTTGACCCGTCCGTCAACGTGAAAACCTTCCGGGTCATTCAGGACTCGTCACGGTTCTGCCCGTTCACGTTTATCCCCGGTCCAGCTCCGTTTCCCAGCCTGTTCCGGTCCTTCTTTTGCTACCTCCCTGTTTCCCCAAGAGCGACACTCAAGCTCTTTATTTGAAATACTCTGTTTGCATTTCTACAATTCTGAACCTGTATTAATCCCAGTCTGAGGGACCTGTTTCTGAGTTTATTTCCCATATTGAATCAAAGTGGAAGAGATTTTCGTTGATATTAAATAAGACATTTACTCCTCAGTTGTTTATTGCCGTATTTGTCATATTAAGAATGGCCTGTTTGAAGGACACTCTCTGTTGGATTTACCTAGACTTACGTTCGACTGTTCTCTTTGTGTTGCATTTGAGTCCAGTTTAACCTGCGCGACAGGACTGTTGCCGTACTACAAATTGCTTAAAGGTCCTGTATTACGCAAAACTGAGCTTTAAGCCGTGTTCTAACGCTGTTCCCTCCTCAAAAACACACCTGGAGTTGTGTTTTGTTTCATTCACCACGGTTTGAGTAACACTTTATTATTAGTCTGTCTAAATCTCCAAACCTCAAAATACTCCGTTCCACCTTGTGACGTCGTGAAGTTACCTTTTACCTTTAGTTCACTAGAAACAGGAAATTCCAGAGCTGAAATTATCCAAATGACTCTAGTGAAGGTGGAGCGCTTCCTGTATTACCACATGGTTCGCGGTTCCGATCCCGCTCTCAACTTTAACCCTGTAGCGTCGGATGCTGTCGCCGCCGATAGATTCGCGGGTGCCGGCTTTTCCGTTCCCGTACACCCGCAACTCGCCGCCGATAGATTCGCGGTTGCGGACTTTCCGTTACCGTAACTCCGCAACCAATTGTGCCGTCGTGTAAATTCAAACGGCATCTCAAAGCAGAGGCTCTTTAAATATGTTACTGTCATTACGGTAACGCGCTTACGTTGTCCCTCGAAGACGACCAATCAGAGCGCAGGTGTCGCCGGGATTCTCCCGGTCAGTGCCGAGGCGTCGCTCTGGGGACGCTCGCATTAGTAGAGGAAGTATCAGTTAGTTTAACGACATTTTGAACGTGTTTTCAAAGGTACATTCATTTTAATATTTTTTCTTCTACTTAAACTGGTATTACACACTTACTTGATGCATCAAAGGAAAAATAAGGATGGATGTGTAAAATAGAGGTAGTTGTGTGGAAAAAAAGGCAAAAGAACAGGCTGATACCTCCTTTAACGTGATTTTTATGGTTAAAAAAAGAAAAAAAAGTCTAGGCGAGCTGTGACGGTCTATAATGTGCTCAGTCCTTGAAGGGTTAAACATCATTGGTCGAGTGCTCAGATCCACCGACCCACAGGTTGGCGGCGCGATTCCAGCTCCCACGGACGAATGCTGTCGTCGTGTCCTCGGGCAAGACGGCGGAAAAGCGCTGTATAAAAACGTTTGCAAATCTTTTAGCCAGTTTTGCCGTTTACTCACTTGTTCACCCGTTGCGTCACCTCAGCTAACGTCACGACCGCCTTACGTTGTGTCAGTGGCGTTGGGATATTGAGACCTTCTAATCTTCCCTTCCTTTTAAAAACTATTGCACAGGGACAGACAAAACCCATTTTAAAATACAGACGCTTTCCTCGGTGACAAAACCCAAAATTCTTCCGTCGCTAACCTCAAACATCACCTCAATTATCCGCGCGCTAACCCGGCACTGACGCTAGCCGCCGCAGCGCCGCCTAATTAGCCTCCCTGACACGCTCTGTTTGACCTCCGAACTTTGACCTCTCAGATGGCTAATAAAACCCGTGTGACCGCGCGCAATATCGCGGCCGCCCGACGCGGCAACTTCCGAGGCATAAAACAGCGTGCGAGGAGACGGCGAACGCGGGAACGATGTAATCAGCACATCTAAAAGGAGTGTACGCGTCTAAGCAAGGTTATTTCAAGTGTGGAAGTTTGTCTGTGTTTGCACTTTGTAGCACTGGATAAAAAGGATTCACAGAAACGCTGTTTTACTAAATCTGATATGAGGCGTTTGCCTGTATTAGTGCGAAAGAGAGAGGGAAGGATATTTAAAGAAGACATTATGCAAACTCTGCCTGTCTCTGCCTCTCCCTCTGTCTCTCCCTATCTCTGTCTTTCCCGCTCTCTGCCTCTCTCTCTGTCTCTCCCTCTCTCTCTGTCTTTGCCTCTCAAGGTTTCTGCCTCTCTCTGTCTCTCTCTCTCTCTCTCTCTCTCTGTGTCTTCCTCTCTCTCTCTCTGTCTCTCCTTCTTTCTCTGCCTCTCCCTCTCTTTCTGTCTCTCCCTCTCTCTCTGTTTCTGCCTCTCTCCCTCTCTCTGTCTCCTTCTCTCTCTGTGTGTCTTCCTCTCTCTCTCTCCCTTTCTCTCTTTGTCTTTCTCTCTGTGGTGCCCTCTCTCTCTCTGCCTCTCTCCGTCTTGCCCTCTCTCTGTTTCTCCCTGTCTCACCCTCTTCCCCTTGGTCTCTCCCTCTCTGTCTCGCCCTCTCTCTCTCTTTCTCTCTGTCTCTCTACCTCTCTCTGTCTCACCCTCTCCCTGTCTCACCCTCTCTCTCTCCCTTTCTCTCTGTCTTTCCCTCTCTCTCTCGGTCTCTCCCTCTCTCTTTATCTCTCCCTGTCTCTCTGTCTTGCCCTCACTCTGTCTCTTCTCCCTCTCAATACCTTGTTCTTGGACACTCTCTCCTTTCTTTCTGACTTTCTCTCTCTCATCCTCCCTGTCTCTCTCTTTTCTCTCTATCACTCTGTTCCCTCTGTGGTGCTGTGAGGTGCCTCCCAAAATGGCTCTTTGTGTTTGTTTTTTTTACTGAGAGTCTAGCACCTCACAGCAAGAAGGTTGTGTGGAGTTCGCGTGTTCTCCCTGCGTCTGGGTGGAGTTCGCGTGTTCTCCCTGCGTCTGGGTGGAGTTTGCGTGTTCTCCCTGTGGGTGGAGTTTCCATTTCCAAAGTTCCACATTTCCAAAACAAACCCTCCAGCTGAGGTGGTCCTGACCAAACCGAGCCACGATCTGGACCTGGGCAGCACCCACTGCTCCTGATGGACTGCCCCGGTGACACTGAAGGATGGGTCAAGTTTAACCTTAACCTTAAAAGTTGAGAGAGAGAGACAGAAAGAGAGAGAGAGAGAGAGAGAGAGGCCGCAGAACACGTCTTAGTAACTGCGTTTCCATCCATATAAAATGCCACATTTACAGAATTTGCATCAGAAAAGAGCGTGACAAATACGACTTTATCCCAGTTTCCATCGAGCACATAACTGGGTGTTGGTTTTGTGGTCACGAGGGCCGTCTGTCTGCTAATCCTGCAGGGGGCGCACCGCACACAGTGTTTGATTTGTCTTGGCCACAGACTCACTTTCTCTGTTATTTGGCCGTTTGCTGTGCACATTTGTGTCGCGCACAGAAGTCGGCAGGTTCTTTAAACTGTAATAATTCTTTAGACTTGTTTGCTAAATGCTGCCTCAGTCTTTACCAAACCACTGCACTGTAGATGAACAAGAACGACAGCTGAAGTCCCAAGACACCTGTCCACATCTCAGAGCTGAACGAGCATAAACGAGTCACTAATGAAGATTAGACAGAGCGGATGTGTCTGTGGGCACGTTATTAGTTGACGAACATCTTGTGTTTTTAGTTTGAACCTCACACACTGAGCCGGTGCGGCGACGTTTGGCTGTTCTCCTCTGGAGGATTTTGAACCAACCACCACCAGCGTGATGGGATTATTTTAGCTTTGTCCATCACCTGTGTCCATCACCTGTGTCCATCTCCTGTGTCCACTCCGTCGGGTGCAGGTGGAGTCTAGTCAAACAATCCGACGGTCACTTGATTTTTATATTCGCTTCATGAGCTTATTCGGCTAAATGTGTTTCCACCTTTCAAAATGTGCCATTAACCGTTATGCACTTAAATCTAAATCCACCTGAAGTGAGTGAATAAATGTTTATCTTTCCACCTCCAGTTACATCATGTGAATCTTCAAAATGCTCATCAAAAATAAGGTCATGAAAACTGCTGTGATCACATCATGTTGACCCTGTGCCTCCTTTGTGCCCCACAGACACTCAAATGCCCAAACTCTAAACATTGCTAAACCGATGCAAACTGTTGACACGGCACTGCTGTAGTGAATGTGCAGGTGGAGGCATCTGCCTCTATAAATACCAGATGTGCTGGCGTCAGCAGAATAAATAATTTATCTTCTCAAATCTCTCCAAAATGGGGCTGACGAGGAGGAGGTTTAAATTTAGCTGCTAAATGAACGGTTTCCCAACAGACAGAAGTAGAAAATAATCATCATGACTTAAAAGGGACTCATTACTTTTACGTATTTAGTTCGGTCTGGTCTTAGGACACGGCCTCTGCAGGTGGAACGTGACGTCACCCGCATGAGTCCACGGAAACATAAACTTAAAACCGTACTTTGGAACATTGTCCATTGTTAAGTTTTATGCCATACTGCGGAATATTTACACAGGCCAAGAAAGAGTCAGTTATGTGGAGATGAAACCTGCTCAGAGAAAGGCCCATGTTTTTCAGTGCAACATCTGTATAAAGAAATGGACCTCAAGGAAAGAAGACGCCTGATTTGTTTTAATGTTCATATCTTGATTTACGGACAAAACAGCGAAATAAAAACCCCAGGATCACGTAGAGCGGGTTAATACGAACATTTAAGACCAAAGTGACGAGTCTGACAGCAGCAGTTACGGAGAGAGGGGCCACGGTTTTTCAACGTAAAGTGAAATGGAGCCAGAGTCGATGAAGCCGGAAGCGCAGCCCACGATCACTTCCTGTTTGGAACGCGGCGGCTAGCGCGTTAGCTATGTCCATGTATTTACACAGTCTATGGCAACATCCAAAACACAAAACAAAAAAAAACAACCTGTTTCTATTTTAGTCCGTTGTTTTATCGCTAAACAGTCACACAGTGAGGCTTTAAAGATAATAAACGGAATTGAAATTGACAAATTCCATCCACCTAAACCTTCGTCTGTACCTGCGTTCGCCTGGACTAAACTGACCCGTTCTCCCACAGAAGCCGACTTTCGACGGAGTGACGCGGCTCGGCGTCGCTCCGGATGCTGACGGCCGGACGCAGAGGTGTCGCGTGGAGACCAATTGGACCATTTTCCCCTAAAAGCTTCTCTCCCGCACTAAGTCTCTACGGAAACTATTATGAATAATGAGATCCAATTTGAAGTAATAACCCGGCGCACTTCCAAAGGTTTTACAGTACGGCGCGGCTCAGAGTTACTCATAAAACGTGCACAGATGTGGCGTGGAATGAGTCTTATGTAATATTCGATTTCAACTTTTCTCAGACGCCCGAGAAACAGACACGTGAGCGAGTTTCTGATAGTGCAGAGAACAGAGAGTGTTTTTTGTGGTGTGAAAAGTGTGTAGAAGAAGAAGATGGTGAGACTGAGGGACAAAAGGACAAATATCTGAACACGTCGCTATAGTGACGCACTCCATTTTGTTCTCTATAACTCTATTCCTCTCCTCATCCTTCCCTTCTTTCCCCCTTTTCTCCTCTCCCCTTCCCCTTTTCTCTCCTGTCCTCCTCCTCTCTTCTCTTCTCCTCCCCTCCTCTTCCACTCTCCCCCTCCTCTCTCCGCCGTTTCTCCTCTCGTCTGTTCTCCTCCCCTTCACCTCTTCACTTCCCCCTTTTCTCTCCTGTCCTTCTCCTCTCTTCTGTTCTCCTCCCCTTCTCTTCTTTCCTTCCACTCTCCTCCTCCTCTCTGCCTTTTCTCCTCTCGTCCTCTTCCACCCTTCTTTTGCTCCTCCTCTCTTTATTTCATTTTGTCCTGTCTCCTCTCCCCTCCCCCCTTTTTCTCTCCTGTCCTTCTCCTCTCTCTGCCTTTTCTCCTCTCGTCTCCTCTCCTCCCCTTCACCTCTTCACTTCCCCCTTTTCTCTCCTGTCCTTCTCCTCTCTTCTCTTCTCCTCCCCTCCTCTTCTATTCCTTCCACTCTCCTCCTCCTCCTTTCTCTGCCTTTTCTCCTCTCGTCTCCTCTCCTCCCCTTCACCTCTTCACTTCCCCCTTTTCTCTCCTGTCCTCCTTCTCTCTTCTCTTCTCCTCCCCTCCTCTTCTTTCCTTCCACGCTCCTCTCCGCTTACTGCCGTTTCTCCTGTCATCCTCTCTCCTCCCCTTCTCCTCTTCACTTCCCCCTTTTCTCCTGTTCTCCTCCTCTCTTCTCTTCTTTTCCCCTTCTCTTCTTTCCTTGCACTCTCCTCTCTCTGCCTTTTTTCCTCTTGTCCTCTCTCATACGCCCCCCCCTTTTGCTCCTCCTCTCTTCATTTCATTTCTCCTGTCCTCTCTCCCCTCCTCCCTTTCTCCTATTCTCTCCTCTTCTCTCCTTCCTCTCTCCTCCTCCTCCTTTTCTCCTCTCATTCCCCCACCTCCCTCTTCATTTGGTCTTCCGTTAATTTATTCTAATAGATTCTTTTCCAGACCAAGGTTTAGTTTGTCTTCATCCCTGACAGTTTGGGCTGCTCACTAGCGCCTCAGAGTGGTCACGTGATGTCACCGTGACGTGTCCGGTCGGCTGATTTAAACAGGTTTTGGTGCTGTTGGAGGCGGGACGACAGCGCCACCTGTAGTCCGACTTATTCAGGACAGAATTCCAGGTGTGAGAGAGTAAAAAAGCCCCTCGTCCCGGTTTAAAGACGGCGCCAAAACCTGCACTTCTTCAGGACAGTTTCCCGGGTGTGTGAGAGTAAAAAAGCCCCGTCGTCTCGGTTTAAAGTCTCACGGGGACGTTTCCACATTTCAGTCACCTCCAAAACGGCCGATTTGAGTCGCTCGTGTTCTGCTCTGTGTTTTGTCGCTCGTGTGCGTCTCTTTCTCACATTATACGCACACTGTGATACTGACCGTTCACATCTGTCTGTGTTTCCAGGATTAGCTTACGCGCAGAGCTATGCTAACGAGTAGCCTGACCAGCCAAACTTGCAAAAGGATCAACTAAACCAAATGGCTTAGTCTGAATGACAGAAAAACACAAACTGAAGAGGAAAAAAATCACACAAATAACTGAAAAAAAATAATCATGGACTTTATATATAAAACGACATAGCAAACCTCTCCTATCTTCCACTCCTCTTCTCTCCTTCCCCTCTCCTCCTCCTTCTCCACCCCTCTCTTTCTCCTCTTCTCCTCATCTCTTCTTCTCCTGTTCTCTCTTCTCCCTTCCTCTTCTCCGCATCCTGCCCTTCTTTCCTCCTTCTCTCCTGTCCTCCTCCTCTCTCCTCCTTTCTCGTCCTCCTCCACCCCTCTCTTGCTCCTCCTCTCTTCGTTTCATTTCTCCCGTCCTCCCCTCCCCTCCTCCCTTTCTCCTACCTTCCTCTTCTCTCCCCCTCCTCTCTACCTTTCCTTCTCTCGTCCGCCTCCCTCCCTCCTCCTCCGCCCCTCTTGTCGTTCTCCTCTCCTCATCTCTTCTCCCTTCCTCCTCTCACCATCCTCTCCTTGTCGTCCTCCCCTCTGTCATATTCCTCCTACCTCCTCCTCCACCCCTCTCTTCCTCCTCTTCTCTTCTTGTCCTGTTCTCTCTTCTCCCTTCCTCCTCTCCTCTTCCTCGCCTTGTCCTCCTCCCCTCACCTCCTCCCCTCTGTCATATTCCTCCTCCTCCACCCCTCTTGTCATCCTCCTCTCCTCATCTCTTCTTCTCCTATTCTTCCTTCCTCCTCTCCTCATCCTCTCCAAAATAATCATAGACTTTATATATAAATCTTCTCATTTTCGTCTTAAAATGTTCGTATTAACTGTTGTGTCCGTAAATCAAGATACGAACATCGATAAGAGACAAATCGGGCGCCTTCTTTCCCTGAGGTCCCTCCCGCTGGCGTTAGCGACGGGTTTGATTGACAGCGTTGCTAAGCGCTCGCTCCCTACTAAACCAGCAACGGCCTCGCTCCGGATTGGCTCTTTGGTCGCTACGATACTCACGGTCGGAATCCAAATCGGCCTCTGTAACCGCTCCGGCCTCGACGAGCTTCGTTTGACCGGAGCCGAACGCCGCGGGTGACGTCGCGCTCGCTCAGTCCGCTTCTTTAAACAGTCTGTGGTGGAAAGCAAGAGCTAAACTTTCTGAACAGAGCTGAGAGAAGGTAAAAAAGTTGAAACTTTAGGGAGCATTCGCTATGGGCTGCATAAAAGTCCCAACTTGGGCTAGATCTTGCTTAGATCTGAAGTGAATTTACTAGTTCCCAAAACTTTAACCACTTTCTTTAGTTTACAAGGCTCTAATAAAACGTTAGAATTCACCGTAAGCTCATCTCCGGCTTTATCTCTCCCCCCTTCGGAGTCTTCGAGCAGCGTGTCCCCCGAGCGCAGACCGATCCGTGGGTCTCCAGACGGCACCGAAAGCGGACAAACAAATCCGTGTAATATCTGCAGTTCTACAGACCCACGGCCCCGTCCGGCGCGTTCATACATGTGTGAAATTAAAGCCATCAGCTCATCTGACTGAAGAACGCGTTTGTCCTGATGAAACCATTCCGAGGAAAACTACGGGGATACGTTTGGGCGCTCCGGTGGTTTTCCTCGATTATAGCCGTGAGATAAATGCTGATTGGTCCCGGTGTCCGTTTCCTGATTTATGGAAGCGTGAGCGAGCGCGTTATACGGCTGTAGCGGAGCTCGGGAATTACACAGCCCGACGTCTGATTATTTCATTTCAGTTTGGGCTCGTTTTACTTTATTATATATCAACCTCGTTTTTGACTAACCCGGCTCCCTCCGGTGCGAGACGGGGCCCGGCCGCCAGTGGTTCGGAGACCGGACCAATCGCAGAGCAGCGTTACGATTTAGCCGAAAGTCAAGAGTGAAGCGCCCAAAAAAAAAATGAAACAAACACGGCGACTCTGGCAGACTTACTTCAGTCTATTATACTGAAAATACAAACTGATATTTTACTTCTTAAAAACAAAACACGCAGAGGGAAGCACTTTAGAGACAGGAAAGATGTCCGTGTTTTTCTCTCAAACGGATTTAACAAACGTTTGAGTTCACGGCTCGTTCCTGTTGTGACTCTTCGACCAATCAGATTCAAGTATTCGTCGCGGCCTTTCAGCGAGAGCCGTTCCGGATTGTAAAACTCAGCGCCGCGCGTCAAACGTAAGCCACGCGTTGTTACTGCGAGCGGGCTCACCTCTCCGTAGATCTGACTTGCGGTAACATCAACTGCCTGTCTCCACGGAGATAAGCGTAACGACAAACTGGGGAACATTCCAGGCAAAGAAAAACAAAAAAAAACAACAACTGTAACTCTATTTAGACAACCCAGCGGCAGATACTTTACGTAAAACAGTATATTAAGGTATTATAATGATCCTAAAGTTCTGAAATGAAATCTTTGCGTCGTCACCTGTTCTCCGGCGGCGCTTGGGGAGCCCTCTGTCAGTTCCTCCTAAACGCTCCGCTGCCCGCGCTCGCTGTCTGTCGGAACATCTGGCGTGCGGCTCTCGCGTTATTTTACTATAAATCGGCCGCGCGCACCTGCCGCGCCGGGTCCGCGGAAGAAGCGCCGCCGCCTCCGAACAACGCGAACCGAAATAGAAACGTCCCCTCGGAGGAGCCGCGGCGGCGAGTCACGTCTGTCCTCGCGGGTTTACGCTGATTTCAGTCCTGAGTGTAAAAATATATGAAACACTGGTGAATATCAAAGTTTCTCTTGAACCGCACGAGGTTTGAACCGATCTCTGACATAATCATATTGTTCAAAGCATCAACGTTTCTGCGAGTTCGATATTAGCCAAACTGCGATGGCTCAGACTGGTCTATTCCTCTCCTCATCCTCCCCTTCTTTCCTCCTTCTCTCCCCTCCTCCCTTTTCTCTCCCGTCCTCCTCCTCTCCTCTCCTTTCTCGTCCTCTTCCACCCCTCTTTTGCTCCTCCTCTCTTCGTTTCATTTCTCCTTTCCTCTCTCCCCTCCTCCGCATTTTCCTGTCTTCCATTCCTCTTCTCTCCTTCCCCTCTCCTCCTCCTTCTCCTCTCTCTACCTTTTCTCCTCTCGTGCCCCTCCTCCCTCCTGCACCACCCCTCTCTTCCTCCTCTTCTCTTCATCTCTTCTTCTCCTGTTCTCTCTTCTCCCTTCCTCTTCTCCGCATCCTCCCCTTTTTCCTCCTTCTCTTCACTCCTCCCTTTTCTCTCCCGTCCTCCTCCTCTCTTCTCCTTTCTTGTCCTCTTCCTCTCTTTGTTTCATTTCTCCTGTCCTCTCACCCCTCCTCCCTTTCTCCAATCTTCCTCTTCTCTCTCCTCCTCTCTCTACCTTTCCCTCTCTCGTCCGCCTTCCTCCCTCCTCCTCCGTCCCTCTCGTCGTTCTCCTCATCTCTTCTTCTCCTGTTCTCTCTTCTCTCTTCCTCTTCTCACCATCCTCTCCTTGTCCTCCTCCCCTCTCTCATATTCCTCCTCCACCCCTCTCTTCCTCTTCTCCTCATCTCTTCTTCTCCTATTCTCTCTTCTCCCTTCCTCCTCTCCTCTTCCTCTCCTTGCCCTCCTCCCCTCACCTCCTCCCCTCTCTCATATTCCTCCTCCTCCACCCCTCTCGTCGTCCTCCTCTCCTCATCTCTTCTTCTCCTATTCTTCCTTCCTCCTGTCCTCATCCTCTGCTTGTCCTCCTCCCCTCTCCTCCTCTCCTACTCGTCCTCCTCTTCTCCTCCACTCCTCCCGTCTCTTTGTGATCCAAATAAATACAAATATTTTCTCCTAAATCTATTCGTTTCCAGGAGAAACGGTACAAAGCGCAGAAAGGTCCATCTCAGTGTTGGGTCTCCAGACTCAAGCACCTGAGCATTTCATTTTAAATTCTTCTTCTTCTTCTTCTTCTTCATATCAT
Source organism: Periophthalmodon schlosseri (assembly GCA_000787095.1). Lineage (NCBI taxonomy): Eukaryota > Metazoa > Chordata > Actinopteri > Gobiiformes > Gobiidae > Periophthalmodon > Periophthalmodon schlosseri. Next base: position 14,432 of record JACM01033574.1, read on the forward strand.
AATTATCTGGACCCACTTTCAGGCAGTACTTTTCCGTTGAAACTGGCATTCCTCTCTCAGGCGCGTCCCCTCGCCGTCCAGTCCTCCCCTCGTCGGTTATGTCATACTGACCTCAGCCACACGCTCGCTCTGTCTCACGACGATTATATCACGACAACGATTATTATACTTTTAATGTTATGAATAAGCTCCACGTTTAAACAACTTTTATATGATTGTACTTTGTTATCGGCGAAAACAGCGACGTTCCGGCGGAGAACGTTATGGGTGAGCAGGGCCGTCGACAGAAATTCTGGGGGCCCAGGTCAAGAGGCCTCACAATTCTGGGCCCCCTAAGACCCTGCGGCCCGGGACAACAGACCCCTTTGTCCTCCCCGTTGACTCACCTGTGGTTAAGTAGCTTTTTTTCTGCGCATTCTGGCGATACATTGGCGGTTATCTTTGTTGCCGATTATCACGATTATTAAAACGTCCTACGAATGATTATTATCGACCCTTTTTTATCACGATAAGGGATATTGTTGTTTATCGTCCCATCCCTGTTCTCTGCTTGCTCCCGCGCTTTAAACTTCTGAATGAACTTAACAAATGATGTGAGATTTATAGTTAGCATCATTTGGCATTAACATTGACACTTAGCTACATGTTTGAAATGTAGTGTTTCTGTAAAGCAGTGAGTGGAAGTGTCTCTGTTCTCAGGCAGTAATGGGGCAATTAGAAGAAGCGTCTCTGTTCTGGGGC
>KN477345.1:0-10022 GCA_000787095.1 Periophthalmodon schlosseri
CGGGGGTATCAGGGAGTAACAGGAGACGTGGACCAATATGGAGTATACTTGCCCTTGATGTATGAAACTGTGTGGATCCATCAGAGAAGGAGCAAGAGAAGAAACACGGGAACCAAGGGAAGGAGGGATCACAGACAATATTTTATTCAATTCACTCTTTGAATAAAAATATTGTTTCTCTTGAAAGAAATAAGTAAGTCAGTCAAACAAGACAAATGAAAAACAGTTACAGAAACACAAAAGTATTATTAAAATAACAAAGAATTATTGTGAGGAAATGATAAATAAACAAGGAAATCAGGAAAATTAGGAACGGAAATTATGAAAAAGACAACAAGAGTCCCCATTCATAAAACTCAAACTAGCACATTGGACAACCCCTGAGCGCGGGCAATGTGCCAGTTTACAATAGAATGATTCCAAAGCCATACAATCCCTATATGAAAATAACTAGACATAGACAGACATAATAATAATTCAACTGATATAAGAGTGAAAAGCATGCATTTTTCACATTTAGTCAAACATCAAATTTAAGACACATTATGCTTCAGAATCATTGCTTGTTGTTTGTTGAGAAGAGGCGAGAGCATTTGGTAAACACAAAATAATAGTACAAAAAGTCACCATTATTTTCACCCGGGTTACAGTCCATAGCTTTCACCTTTCTATAACTGCAGTGATTTTTGTCTTCAGCCAATGTGAAGAAAAAACATCACCTTTTTAACAGCACACTATGAAGACAGAGGGGTAACAGCAGGGGGCAGTAGAGGTATTGGCCCGAACAGTTGTGGGGCAGTACTAGAAGGGCAGTTTTTTTGGAAAAGAGGGGCAGAGATGTCCATTTGGAAAGGTCCAGGCATGGTGTTGACGTCATAGACTAGATGCTGGGAGCTTGTATCGAGGAAGGATTGGAAAGAGGAGAGAGGGAGAGAGAGAGACAGAGAAAAGGAGGGAGGAGAGGGGCAAGGAGAGAGCGAGAGAGACAGAGAGAGAGAGAAAGAGCGAGAGAGAGAGAAAAGGATAGTGGACTGAAGCAAGAAGAGAGAGAGACAGAGAGAGAGAGAAAAGAGGGAGAAATAAGAGAGGATAGAAAGAGAGAGAGGGATGTGTGGTAGCGGGTACTTACACTGCACCTGTAGAATCTGGTCGCTCAGATTGGCCTTGATGTGGTTTTCGCTGTAAATGGGCAACACCAGCCCTAAACTGGATTCAGAAACATGCAACAATTATTTCATGTTTCTACTGTTGTTAAGAAAGAAAAAAGGCTATTAAAATGAAACATACAACACATTTAGGAGAGCATAATTATATATATATTTTTTATAGAATTTAGTTGTTGTATAGGACTTGTCGATATCTTGGGCTACGAATAATACAGATATCATATGTATCAATCCAGAACTGGATATGGCTGCATGCAAAACACAGCAAGTACCACAAGTCACAGAAAGGAAGCCACCACATGTGTGTGTGTATATGCCTATCACTTTTTAAGAGAAACCAAACATTTTATTCAAGTTAGATGTTAAATGTAAGATGTCGTAAAAACGCCTGGCATACAATTTCTCCACTTCCAAAGCAACATCTGTAGTGATGTAGCATATGTCAAATGTTATATAGTAGAGCAGTTTATGATTATAGATAATACAAAATTCTCATTTTTATACCAAAAGCTAATCACAGTGTTAAAACAATATTTAGTTTGACACTGCTGGCATGATTCAAGTTCTATTATTCATGCATGTCATCAACAATATTTGTAGTTTCCAGTGGATTGAGAGGCTAACTACAGGCAGTTTAATTAGGCTCTGTAAAACAAAACACTGATCCTATCCCCAAAGCCCAAAAATAACTCACTAAGAGGATTAATGTGAACTGATTAAATTTGATGTTTAACACAGAAATACGCAGGTCACTTAATGATTATAAAGTAAATATACATCAACAATATACAGAGCTAAGTGCAGCATGCAAATGAGAGTGGAGCCTTCGTTTAAACATGTATTTTAGATGTGAGTTTGCAGGCCACAGAACTAATACATTCCTGGAAGTTTGAATATTAATAGGAAGTGTAGAGACCGCCTCATAAACTGTAATTTGCAAAGTGCTGCCCAGAGGAAACATTCAAATGAAACCATAAATGTTCAACCAAGTTTGAGATGAATAAACTTAGCAATTAATTTGTGCTTGGAGTCTGGGTGGTGAGTGAGCATGGGGTAATGGGCTTCTCTAATTTAAGTATTTTAGATAAATTATTAAATGCTAATAAGATACAACGTGTCCTGTAATCATGCATTACAAATGACAGTGATAGCGGTAACTAAAGATCACAAGGATGTTATGTTTTGGTGGTATCAGTTTATGGGTTCTCATCTCTGTTAGAAACACAGCTCAAAAAGTAAAACCATGTAAATTTATTTTTATAAGCAGTGATAATAAGTGATGTAACTCAAGCTACTCATTCCAGTCATATAGTTATGGTTGGTAGTAAGTAAAAGTACAAATAGGTACATACACCACACCAAAATTTGAACTAAACTCTCAACTAAACCAGAACCTGTAACTTTAAAAAGCAAATTTGTCACCTACTAGCCTTATCTCAACACCATAAAATACAATATAAAACATAAAATAACTTCCTTCCCTCCAGGCCTGACTATCTAGCACTAAACAGACTAGAACAGGGCCAAACAAGATCAGGACTGAACTGGGCTCAAACCAGAACAAGAGTGTTATTGATGGAGCTGCTCCCTCTTTCCTTACCGATGGGCATAACATATCCCAGCTACTTTATACTTGATTTTTACTTAGCATTTCATCAAAAGAGTATGCACAAGTGTTTGGTTAAGGTTAAGATACATAAACCCAATATAAACCCAGAGGTCAAGACTATCTTTGAGTTTATAGAAATAGGCTAAAGGGAATTGTTAACCACTCTGTCATCAACACAATACATTTGAGCTTACCTGTAATCGGTGCCTTCTACTGGAGTCCAAGTGTACGTCCTCCAAGACTCATCGATGTATCTCTATGGAAATGACACATAAAATAAACTAGAGTTGATATTCCCTGACAAACACATTTTGTTATTTTAGAGCCACACTGCTTCACATTCCGGAAGGTGCCACTCGGGCTCCTGATTGGGACTCATATATTGATGACTTGCCTCATCAACTGATTTAATGAGCGTCTTGATTTTCCTTTGGCCTGATCTGCCATCAATCATCTGTCGACGGATCTGGAAAAAAGTATAGAGAGAAAGGTTTAGTGTGTGAGCAGGGATAGGACTAGGGCTGCCCGAAGACTGAAATATGAAGTGATAAACTAATACAAGAATTTCATGGGCTTCAGAACATGTTTGTAAAGGTCCAAACTACAGGTAATTTATAGATTTTTCTATAAAAAGATATTGTTCATTTGCCTGGCAAATCTAGAATGATATCTTTCTATATTTTTATACAGATTGATATCAGTCTGGTCCCCACATCCTCTGTTGCGTCTCAAGCCCGGTCAAACATGATCGTGCAATCAGATTTTTTTTTTTTTTCAGTGACGCATGTGAAACATTCTCATTGGTCATTTACAAACAAAGTCAAATTTCTCTCACCTCAGATTAACTGAGTTTAGAGCTTCTCTCATTGATTCTGTAGAAATCAGCGATGGTTTTCAGTCATTGGCCACCATGATTTACAAATAAAATCAAATTTATCTCACCACAGATTAACAGAGTTTAGTGCTTGGCTCATTGATTCTGCAGAAATCCGTGATGTTTATCAGACCCCTGTGATATTTTTTCCCTTTATTTTTTCCAATATGGACAGACCATGCATGTCCCTGATTCGCTAATCCACCTGTCACTCCCACTGGAAAAGTGGGAGATTCACTAGTGACCACACTCACATCTTCGTTAAGTATTGAAGTAGTGTGTGTTCTGGATCCCAGGCAAATTGTTCATAGCAAAGGACATTCTATTATCAAAAAATAAAAGGATTTATATATATACTAGAACTGGATCTTTATCATTTTGCATGTATGCATATTGCTTTTTTATATTCTGTTGTTCTGTTGAAGATTTCTGCAGTAAAGAATAAAAACAAGTTTTGCTAAATTGCCTGTGTACCTCCTCCTTGTTGTTGTCTTCCATCTCCGCATCCAGAAAGTCCAGAGTGACTGGCTCCCTGAAGTTAATGATCTGGACAAAACAGACATAAACAAGACAGAAAAGTGAGTTCTGACAACAGATTCTAGCAACAAAATTCAAATCCTGCTTATTACAATGAATGCAGATAGACATACCTTCGGCCGTAGGTTTGGATGAAGTAATACATAACCATTTGGGTCGATTGCGAAGGTGTAACCATTGGCTCCAAGCTGTACATCACAATTACATTTAAACATCCGCAATACGTTTAATTATTTTTATGTATCTTATAGATATGGCATTTTACTTACTCTGTACGTTGGTGTCTTCTTCTTGATTTCATTAATTGCTATATCAACTCCCATTACGCCAAGAATGAGCTGGTTCTGGATTTAAGGGGAAAACAAATATATTACACAAAAAATGTAAAATGTAAATTAATTCATCACATATAGTTACAGGGATTTTACAGTTTCAAACATAAACATACTTTCTATCTAAGTTACATCAAAATAAAGATGAGAAAATAGGTGATAATGGGACTGCCAAAACACAGCTCTAAAATGGAAACAAATACGTAGTTATGGGGTGAACTGGCACTTCTACATTATTTTTCCTATTCATTTATGATGTTTTGTTTGTGAAGCTTATATAATTCCCAGAAAATTAGAGATTATGCCAATGTGCTGCCGTTTTAGTGTCTAGTTGTTGTAAACAGTGGCCACCGTTGCAGAATTTTAGGCTTATAGAATGGATTTACTAAGCTGCAGGCATAAAAATCTCAAAAGAAATTTATTCAACAACAATAATAGTAATTTTAATAATTTACATTCCCCCAACAATCTGAGTACCGGTACAAATATTCACAAAGAAGTGTGCAGAGGAGCCAGGAAATACCTTCATGCATCTTTTCTTATCTTTACCATGTGTGCAATCTGATTACCCCATATTTTAGCGTCTATCTTGAGCCGAGACGGTTTGCAGGGGCCATAAGTGCTTTTAAAACCCGTGATAAGACTAAAGTAAACAGTTTGGTCATGGAGAGGGAAGGATGCCTGGATGCATTGCTATGATAAGCCCAGAGAAAATGATTTTGTCCAGAACCTCAAGGGGGCGGTGTTGCCTTAAAGAGTAGTGGTCATTTGGATGCTATTACGAATGACATGAGGAATGGAAATGATTAGCAGGTTTTATCTCTACATTATAGAGCTATTAAATATCAAATAGGGGAGAAAATGGAGAAAGATACATTAACGTTTTGCATATTAAGGGTTACCTGAGAACTGGCAGTATCAGCGGTCAGATTAAAGACAGGCATTGTCCCGGTGATGACGAGACCCAAACCCTAAAATGTATAGAATACGTATTACAAATTGGAACAACATAAACATATAAACATATTAAAACTTCAGGATTCACACATTTAAATAAAGAAATGAATATAAAATTGTGCCTCACCAGCGCGTCCTGATAGACATTAGTCCATTGGACCTGCTTGGCTTTGGGTCCAGCCAACACCATGGGCCGTCCCAGGACATCTAGATACTCCTACCATGGAAAACATGTTATCATTACCAAACATATAATTACAAAAATAAAACTGTACTGAACAATGCTAAAAGAAAATGTGAAAGTATTCAATGAAACAGTGATAGGTTACATACAGTATTGACCAGTGCAGTATGTAAAGATCTATCCACTTTCTAGCCATTGTTAGACTAAATAAACTAGATTCATGGTTATACAACATGACTGTGACCGTTTCATATGGTCCACATGAAAAATAAATTCCTATTACACATAGGCAGTATTCAAACTTAATTATACCTCTCAAATGCAATGCTTTGAAATCCCACTATAGAGAAAACAAGCCTTGAAATTATGCCCATGAAATCAATTAATGGCATCGAATAGAGTTGCTATTATATACAAATGTACACAAAGCAAGTTACAATGTGTGCACCATATGACTATACTATAATATAGAAATATAAAGATATGCAAAATTAGAATATTGAGGATATTGTCTTTAAAAACTGCCACAAAGCGGTAAAATAAATAAAATAAATAAAGTAAAAAACTGAAATTTGTATTTGAATATGTAACCTTCCAAACAAGGTTATATTATGATATTTCTGCACCTAATGTGTGTATATGGTCTTTGCATTGCTTATTTGAACCACAATCAAGACATACTGTATACCCAGGATTAACTTATATTCCTGAAGAATGAGGCAAAAACATTGTCTCATTGTAATTCCATTGTAAATCCAACAAAATTCATTCTTATTTTTGCCAATATTGCCCACCTCTACACAGAAATGTTGCACCGACACGCACCCAATATAAATACTATATAAAATATGCATCTTGCTGTGTTTGTGACTTGAATAAAACCAGTGCTCTGTGACCAATGGTAATATATCATAAAACTACAAAGCCTGACCATGCTGTACATAAAGCAGCAGTTACACAGCCCTGGTCCCACTGAGCATGAAAACCCTGCAGCCCTGATCCACTATGGGCTGTTTTTCATCATTACCAAGGAGCTATTAAAATCACATTAAGAGTGTCAATGCTACAATGTGCAAACAGGGCCCTCTCCCACGGGCCCAACTGTCAACATAGATTCTGAGCATGTCCCACGGTGACTCTGAATGGGGGTGAGGGGTTAAGTCCACCACTCATATATCATAGCCACCAAATCCCATTGTTACGCTAAAATGAAGGAAATGTCTTTATAGGTAAACTACATATTGACCTGTGTTTTTATGAATTGTCATGTAATTGGTAACATTATTGAGTGACTGGACATTTGCATTTTGGAGGAGAGAGTGGCTTATGGGGATGGTAAAAATCACATGGACTTTAATGAAGAAAAACAAGGAATAGGGGAATAATAAAAAAAATAATAAAAAAGACATAAATGAAAATTCACTGCTTCTTAGGGTGAAATGCAACTATGAGGAGGCGTGGCTAAGCATTTTGAAGCAGTTCGAAACCATTTTAGGTCACTATGGTGGTTTACAATGCTAAAAATGTTAAATAGTGATCTACACATGTTAAAATGTCTTCTTTAAAAATCTGCAAAACCAATAACACTGAAGGTACCTGGTATTGAATGGGTGCAATTTGAAAAAGGCTGTTATTTAGGTAAACTACAATGTCCTCTGCAAACAACAAAATATCCATTCTTCATTTTAACCTTTTACAAATACCTCTTCTACAACGCTAAACCAGCTCAGACCTCTACAAACATAATCCGAAATGCATGAGATTCTTGGATTAGTTTAGCAGTTTAGTGTTCCAGCCCTGTCTCAAAAGATCCTTCTAGTGAAAATGTATGAAGCACTGTGAACTAGAAACAAGGATGTATATTTATCAAAAAATAAAGTCGTAATTCTCAATTCCCTCATATGTATTTTGTAGCCATTATTGAAAATATGGTATCTTAAGATTTTGATCCATGCATCCATTTCCTTCAGCCTATCTGGGGCCCGGTTACAGGGGCAGCAGTCCAAGCAGGGACTCCCAGACTTCCCCCACCCCAGACACTTCCTCCAGCTCCTCCAGCTCCTCCAGGGTGGGATTCCAGTGACACCAATCCGGGCGACGTAACTGGCCTTGCTGTAGAACTCATCCTCACCGCTCTTTGTCTGACCCGTCCCCTAGGACCTGTTTGCCATGGGTGACCCTATCGACAACATAGCCTCCAGAATCATTTGGCCGCTCAAACCCCTCCACCATGTTAAGGAAGGGATTTCTTTTTTATCCATTATAGCTGAATTGCTGATAAATGCTCTTTATCATAACCTTTTGAACGCCTATCCCTGGCTAATGGGGGCTCGTTTAAGCTCAGTCATTTCTAGTATTAGTTTTTTGAGCGTTTGTTTTTCATGGGCAGAGTAGTGAGGTGCTGACAGGCGTAACCTATTCTATTATTAGCTCAATAAAAGTCCAGTTTAACGCGCCACAGGGAGATATTCCATCAGGATGATGACAGCCAGACCTTTTCACGGGCTACGCAGGAAATTTTCTGCCTGACCTGAACAATCAAGGAAATGTAAAAAGCCAAGACTTATATGTGATGAAAGGGAAGCCTATATAATTATTGGTATTAGGATTTTTGTAATGACACAGTACTACCTAGCTACATGATTAGTCTAAGATTAGCACTAGTATTATTGGGGGACACAAAATGCTATTGTTGCCATAGAAATTAAGCAGTCAGCAGTATACAGTTAATCAATAATCATGATTATTCAGGTCACAATGTAATAGTGAAAACTAAAAACTAAAAGATTTTAGAAGCAGAAATACGTCATTTCCATTCTATCAACACTATCACATTCTATCAACATTATATCAACTCAAATATTAAAGGCTTTTTATTTGATTGGTTAAGTCACAATAACACATTACGTAACATTTAGAAAGTTTTATATCATTAAGTTCTTCACATACTTCACTAGACAAATGGTAACGTATTAGACAATGTGAATGAAAGTAAATGAATGATTTCATTGTCTGGTCATGTTGTCAATAATCATAAATAAATGTTAAATTTAAAGTTTTGTCTAACAATAACTGTAACACAAAAATTTGATATTGTAACTTTCCTATATGTGACTGAAACATATAAATACTCTCTATGCGTCGCATCAGCTGCATGCTCTGCCTGTGACTACGTATGACTATGTATGACTCCCTGTTTTTGTTTTTTTATTTATTTCGAGCAGATTATTGAACACAAGAAGTCAGTATGCATGTATCCAGTACAATTAATGCATATTTCCCATATATTTTTTTTCTTTTTTAAGCTTGAAAAGGAGTGGGAAGAAGAAAATGTATTCCCTTAAGAAAACTTAGTCCCTGTCAAATAAACAAAATAAATAAATAAATAAATAAGGTTGTCTGTATCTTGTGATGTCATTTACAGTGAACAGAAGTGGTGGTTTTCAGTTTGTAAAATTTGATGATACTCAGAAATGGGGGGCAAGAGCCAGTGATTACATTGATTACATTGTATTTTTCCATGAATAAGCAACACAAATGATTAATCTGATTCTATTAGTGACTAGAACTCTTAACTTCTTGTATTACAACAAAAATGTGCATTTTACCAGCATTCATTTTAGCTGCCCCCCATCTGTATTAAATATTATTGGTCTATAGAATGTTGTGATGTCATCTGTAACCCAACAATACGTTTAGCAGAAACACAACATTAGCACAAATCAAATCGTATTCTTTTTTTAATTCTATAGGAGTTGCCTAAACAATTTCATTCATTATCTGACATTTGTACTTGAACAAAGATGTGTCTTTCTGAAAACCACAAGTCAAGCGTCACTTCTCCACTGCATTCTGTCTGCGTGTGAATAACATTACACCCATCTGCGCCCCATCTGCTATTTACATGTTTCGTGCCGAGCCTACGCAAAAAAACTCAAGAGCGCTCCATTGAAGGGCAGTGTACTTTTAAATAACATAAGGTTTTCGAATGTCTTCTTGGCTCTATACAAAACGCCGCACTCACCCACCTTCTGAAAACCTATTAGAGTAAGTGGCAGTTCTCAGAATATAAATATGCCTGAGTTAATGGAACAGCTGACAGTCTATTCGAAAGCCTGATCGCTCGCTCGTCCCGGAGAGGAGGGGGGAGAGGCGGGAAAAGGTACGCACCCAACCCCCCACTATTGTCAACATAGTCAATGTAAGGTTACCCCAAGGGCCACTGGGAGCGTATATAGCACCTACAGCAAGGAAGCTAGCGCAGAGGGTGGCATGGCTAGAGGCTACAGGTGAGCAGTCATGTCCAAGAATATCTCATATATATCGTTGCTACGGTTATCTTTTCCCACTCAGCGTGCACGAT
>KN477345.1:11310-21678 GCA_000787095.1 Periophthalmodon schlosseri
TCCTCGCCCCCCTCCCCTCCTCTCTCCCCTCCCTCCCCCTCTCCTAGCTGCAGGATGTAAATGCGGAGCTCATTGGCGATGCAGAGCCCTGGGCACTGCCGCCGCTGCTGCTGATTAGGAATGGAGGAGAGCGAGCGGCCGGGTCAATAACCACGCTGCTCCACAACTTATTAAAGCCATAAGTGTTTATACAAAGAGCCGCAAAATGGAGTCAGCGTCCCCAGAATGTTAAAAGGCTGCGATGACTCTCATTATTTCGATACGTTATGAACTTTGTCACGGCAGGTTTGTGTTGCCTTCAGATTTCCACAGACGCTGTCATCATGCAGATATGAGAGGCCTAATGATAACAGCAGCGCCCAGGTTACAGCCATTTGTTTTGTTTTTGTTCAAAGCTGGAGCAGTTTGTCCCTGGGCTTTTGGTGCTGTGCCAAAGACATGACATGTACTGCACAGGGAGAGTGTAAACATGTAGTGTAAATAAAAGATCAGTAATAACAAAGCACCTGTCTGTATGGGGGATGTGGTTCAGTTTGACAAGTCTTTTAATAGAAGGAGTAAGTTGTTTTTAAATTTGTAAGCTCCTGTCAAAAGACAAATTTGTATTAGACGGAGATGAAGGATTTAAAGGCGGAGGATCAGTTGGTAAAGCTCAACATTTTAAAGGCTGGCGTTTCAAACCCTGCAAATGGCATTTTCTATTGCTGTTGTGTCATTGAGCAAGACACTTCATGCGCCTTACCCAAATGAATTTGACTGTGCAGCACTGTGATTGGTAGAACTTGTGCTATAACTACTTAGACCAATGCCTTCTCTTTGACTATACCTAGAGGTGGGCATTAAATCAAATTATGAATAAGATCTTGAATCTTGAACCTGCTAAGGGACTGAAGATGGAAATTAGCAATGTTGGCTATAATCTTTGCGTATTTACATGTAAATTATCATTAATATGTGCTGTCCCTACAAATAAATACAATAAGAAATAAGAATGGAAATTTTGAATATCTGCAAAATATTACATCACATGTCATTTTTTTGCATGTTTATGGCAAATTTTACAGCCCTTTCACATTTGTCTGATATAACATCAACCAACACCAAACATGTTTTAGGACATCTTTAGATAATTGTTATCTGGAGCAAAATATTGACAGATTAGTTTTTGTCAAGAGCAGTGGTTTCTGTTTTTCTCACTAATACGTCCAGTTTGCAGCCCAAATAGTGTCATCAAGCACCACAATGTATGAATTTAGGAAAGTAATTCTGAATATCACCAAATGTAAGAGTAACTGTACCTGAAAATTAGTATTCTGAATGCATATTTAATAATGATGGACTATGGACTATGTGATTTAGGAAAATATTTGAAATGTAAACCACAAGAGGCTGTTGTAAACATGCATGTGGCTCATTGGTGACTAGGTTGGGGTGGGGATCGATTATTAAAGAAATTTTTATTTTAATGATCTATAAAAGGAGCAAGGTTTATAAGATTCATCTTCTTCCTGTTCCTTTCGTTCATACACATAATGACAAGGCACATAACCGTATTTATTATTATTATTATTTAGTTTTTGACTCTTTAAATTGATGCCGACAAAATGAATGGCATGAGCAATAAATAAAACAAATAAATATTTTCTGCACATGTATTTACTGGGAGGTTATGTTCTTTCTCACTCACACATCAGCTTGTATCCATTATGTCTTGGTTGTCACCCTGGTTCATGTAACACCATTAAAATGCTTGTGTGTCGAGGTTAGGGCCAGCGGAAGTGTCAGGCAGCTGCTTATGTTTGACAGAGATACCAAAAGGGTAATAAGAAGAAACAAGATACACGAGGACAGCTCCATTGAGGCTTGTATGTCAACACTATTGTCTTAGGCTGGCACAGGGTTTGATAGTATGCTAATCAGTACAGAGTGAACATGCTAGCACAGAGGCGTAATCCAGGACTTGCACCAGTAACACAGGGAGATGCTAAGTAATCACCCCAGCCCTCAGACAACACCCTTTACTTAATAACAACTTCTCTATAGACACTTAAACACTTAGCTCCACTGGCAATAAGCTAATCAGCAGGACACTAGTTGTGACTTCTTACACAGCTTAGGGCTCCAAAGGGGATACACAATACTTAAACTACAGCTATTATGTCCGCAAGATAGCTGAAAAATAAGTATGACGACTAGCTGTCTTTATTATTGTGTAAGCCATATAACAGATATGTAGCAGTGGAGACTGTTTAAGTTTTACAGGTTGAGTATAAATAGATGATTTGCTGGTTAGTTCACAGAAGACTCTCTGGCTGTGTTCAAATCATAGACTATAAAGAAGTGGGCTAAGGGAGTGTGACGTCACCCATAGCATTCGACTCTAGCCAAATGAAGTTCGGCAAGCCCAGCGGCTATAAGGGTGAATTTAGAGCCGAGTTCCATATTTGGAATTCCGACTGCGAGTATCATAGCAACCAAAGAGCCAATCCGGAGCGTGGCTGTTGAAGGTAAAGCCCCATCCCGCCTGCACCGCTGGTTTAGCAGGGAGCAGGCGCTTAGCAACGCTGTCAAGCAAACCTGTTGCTAACGCTAGCGGGAGCGATCTCGGGGAAAGAAGACGCCTCATTGGCCTGTTATTAATGTTCATATCTTGATTTATGGGCAAAATAGTGAAATAAAAACACCAGGACAATGTAGAGCGGATTAATACAAACATTTTAGGAGCAAAATGACGAGCCTGACAGCAGCAGTTACAGATAGAGGGGTGACAGTTTTTCAATAGAAAGTAAATTGAAGCCAGAGTCAATGGAGCTGGAAGCGCGCTGCTCACTTCCCATTTGAAACGTGATGGCAGACACACAGTATGTTGTACTGCATTGAAAGCAGTCTGTACAAAGTAGTGATCCTATAGTTGGCAAATACACAGATACTACATGATTATGCCTTCTACAACTACTGTGTCCTCCCAGCCTAGGTACAACATTTTAAGCACTGTGTTTTTAGACAGAGTGTGCATGCTAAACAGACTGGTCTTTTATTGATTCGCCCACCATCTATGAAAAAACAAAACATAATTGTACTTTCATTAATTACTATAATTATCAGTGATGAGGGCTTGATTTTATTCAGTGAACTACTTGACAATAATTACATTAGGCAGTAGCATCCTCTTGATCAAGGGTATACACATGGTAAACACTCGTATTTCAAAAAGCTTTTGTATATTTATTACCACAAATGCATCACATCGTTGCACTTACCTTTGTTGGCACAGGCGATCCACTGCAGCGGCGTGACGTCATAGTTGTGCTGTCCGACGGAGAAGGTGAAGACTCGGACCTGAGAGGAGACAAAAACAAAGCACAGAGAGATGAGAGATAAAAAGGACAAAGCAGATTGATAATAAGAGTATGACGTCACAACATAAGCATTTAGACACATACTTAGGAGCACACGTACTTAGCAGCACACGTACTTAGCAGCACACATACTTAGCAGCACACGTACTTAGGAGCACAAATACTTAGGAGCACACATACTTAGCAGACACGTACTTAGGAGCACAAATACTTAGGAGCACACATACTTAGCAGCACACGTACTTAGCAGCACACATACTTAGGAGCACACATACTTAGGAGCACACATACTTAGCAGCATACATACTTAGCAGCACACATACTTAGCAGCACACGTACTTAGGAGCACACATACTTAGGAGCACACACTGATATACACATACTGACTGCACTTTATATACTATTTTTGTGTTCTAACCATCAGTTCATTATTGTGATATATGCTCATCATCTTGTCAAAACAAAAAGGCTCCACTGTTTAAGCTGTTTAATCTCCATGCAGATGTTCTTGCTTTGCCTGGAATGTTCCACAGTTTATGACATGAAAAGTTCTCTTTCTCCACGGAGACAAACATGTGACACCACCAGGCCAAATTACAGGTCAGATCCGTGAAGGGGCAACCGCATTCAAAAAAAGAATGTATTTTTGAGCAATAATGGTATTTTTGAGCAATATAAGCACCTGTAATTTAATACATTCAAGACACTGTGGAACATTCCAGACAACTTAAACATAATTCTGTCTGAAAGCTGATTTTTCTTTAAAAGTTGTCCTGTGAGAAACTAGACACTATGTAGACAAACTAATAGGAGCCATATAACAAAGTTGAGATGAAATAATGAGGTCTTACTTTCTCCTACATTATGTCACAATACGGTGTCATGAAACTCAACAATTCAGTCCAATTATAAACAACCTCAAAACTTTCTGTCAGCTCACCCCTATAGGATGTCTACACAGTATGGACTCAGTATCCACGCAATAACAAATAATACATTGGCCAAGTTATGGCTTATTTCTGATGCTAATGGGGAAATATGGATTTGAATAGCTGAAAAAGACATATAAGTGATGTATTTAGTCTGTATGAAAAATTTAAAGTTGCACTGTGTAACTTTTCTGCAGGATAGATACAATTAATTGCGTGGTGTGGGACAGTGCAGGAAAAACAATAATATCTCTATTGTGACCCCCCTCCCCAGAAAAGTTACAGAGCGCACCTTCAGGGAGGTAAGGACTTTTCTTGTGTAAGGTTCAAAATCTTAAGTAGCCAGAACTAATGACGTACACAGTATAAACACACTGACAGAGGTGGGTAGCACTCAGCTACATTTACTCACTTTCATTAACTTTATTAACTTAAAAAAACAACAAAAATAAATAAATAAATAAAAATAAACAAACAAAAAAACAAGTAGAAGTTAGTGTCTGAAAAGTACTTCTCAGAGTACTTTTCAGAAATAAACTTCTACTTTACAATGTGGCACTACTCTTAAGTAAATGTTTTGATTACTTCCCACTGTGAGTAAGTCTACAAGGGGCTTTATGTTGAAATTATTTGAACATTGGTGTTTCTTACACCGCTCCTTCAGATAGGATTTAGTTTTTCATTTTATGTGATAAGCCTTTTGAAAATACTAGAATCTGTGCATCACTTAATGTTTTAATCCTCCAAAATACATTAACTATAAATTATAGATCAAATGTTATGGGCAGAAAGTTACTCTGACAACTGCTCTAGTAGTTTCCCCTCTGAGCATTGGTTAAAAATATAAATAAAGATTCTATTGTATACTTTTCTGCAAATAGACTTCCTGTATGTGTGTGCCTGGTGAGTGGTGACTGGGCTTAACAGATAAGCACAGAAGAGAACATAGAATAGAACATAGAATAAAACATATAGGATAGTTTGTGTCGAAATACTGACGGTTTTGTTGGGCCAGTTGTACTTCTCAAACACCTCCTGCGCACGGTCCTCCCCTCCGTCTGTAAACATCATGATCATCTTATTGCAGTTGGCCCTGGGGGCACTGGACTCCTGTAGGATATGAAAAGAGAAACATCAGTAGTGAAGGGACAAAGGAGCAAAAGGTCAAAGGAAATATGATAAAAGACGAGGGCCGCTTTGGGGTCACGGGTACACACAGGAAAGCTGGAAGTGTTGTGCTCATCGTATAATTTGTGTGGAAAAGCACATTAGAAAAATACTGTAGCTACTCCCTCAAGATACAGCAACGGTTTGTGTGCTCCAACAAGAAAAGCATCAATATCAAATCAAATATAGTTTTTACTGACAACAATTGTAATGTTTATTTGTACAAAAACACTGGACATGATGGCCAAGTTGTTGATGCCTCCATTTGGTGTTTTGTTCTCAGTCAGAAAGCAGAATGAGCCATGGTTTAAACCTAAAATGATTCTCTTTGAATTGAGATGTGATTGTAGTAACATTCTAAACCAGTCAGAGTGCTGGATACAAGCCTTCCATTTAATTAGCTTTTTACCACTGAAGAAAACTCCAAAAGCCTAATAAATTTTGTAAAGTGGGTTTTCACCTTTGTAAAGTGCGTTTTAACCTACAGCGGTTATGAATAGTGTTTCCAAAAATTTACAATGCGAGTTTAGCATTCCTATTCAGTCCAAATCTCACAATCTTGTCACACAACATTGACATGCAGAGACCAGCAGCATGTCAATCTCAGATCCTAATAAAGATAAATAATGTCTCCACAATTACACATTTTTATTGTATCAGATTTCCACAGACCACAAATTACAATTAAATGGGCTTTTTATTCTTCATTCAGCTGGTGGAGGAATATAAGGATGAGGTGATAGAGAGAAAGAGGGGTGGAGGGAGGTGGAGGGGTTTGATAGCAGGTTTTGGCTCGGAGCCCGGGAGCCCACCAGAGGAATATAAAGTGTCCATGGCTGATCTCCACTGGGTTAGCTCATCAATCATCCCATCAGGGTCCATTAGGGTGCAGGCGAACGAAAGTACACACACGCACACACACACACACACACACAGAGCATACGGCAGAGGGGCTGAGGCAGCACCTGTGTGTGCCATGTGGTCTGGGAGCTATAGACCTGCTGACTGCACTGGAATTGTAAGAGTCATATTCAAATACAGTGACACAAAACACAGCTCTGGGGGCATTTTATACAATCTCTCTCTCTCGCTCTCTCGCTGTCGCTCTCTCTCTCACTATTGTTCCTCATATTAAATACATTCGCTTTACAATCTGTCAGCTGTAGTGTGAGTGAACGTTACTTAGTTATTTCTTGGTAAGCCAGTTCAATGTTGTAAATACAAATTTATAATGCCCTATATGGGGAAATAATATTAGCACGAAAAATATCAAAACAAGTCAGAAAAAAACATCTTATTTTCTGACTGTCAAGCCATATGGGACAGGGCTATGCAATTAATTTAATTTTAATGTTATCGAGATCCATTCATTTCATAGAAGTATGATGGTTGTAGCAACACTATGGATAAATCAGTTAGAAGGGCATCCATCTTTAAACTTATTGCCAAAAGTATAAAATTACACATGACCTAAAATGACATCTCCCAAACTGAAAAGTCCATATAAAGAAGTCAGACCCATAGTACAGACTGCTGAGTTTAAAGGCTTACATTGAGGAGCTGCTCAAAGGCGAATGTGAATCCAGACTTGTAATCTGTGGTCCCTTTGGCCTGCATGTGCATCACAGCCTCTTTGAAAATCTTCTTGTTGCGAACGTTGGCCTGGACCAGGGTCTTGAAGCAGGGGACCACCGCATCGGCCTTTTCGTTGAACTGGAGAAGAGAATTAAGAGTTTTAGAGGGGGCACTTGTTGACTTTATACCAGCAGATCAAAGAAAGAGGGGGACTGGGAATGAAAGAGAGCAAGTTTGTCTAAGCCATCTAAGCCAGTGATCAAACATGTGCAACATCTAGGTACAGAGGTCACTAAAGCAACCCAAAAAGAAGTTATTAATATTATAGTTTACAACTTATGCACTAGAGAAATACATACAATTTATAATTATGACAATTCAGTCTCAGAGGCTCACCACATCTTGGATACACAAATATCCTTTTGCAGGTTTGCATTAGAAGGGCATCTATGTGATTTTATTTTATCATAGTTTTTATTATTCTTATTCTTATTTTTATTATTATCATTATTATTATTATTATTATGTTGCACCGTTTCACCAAATTTCACCCATTTATGTTGCAATTTATTTTTGTATAGCCCAAACAAAATTGTTCACTTAACCAGCAGTTAGAAAAATATTTTGTGTTTTGGGCCTTATCTAATCTTTTTTATTTTAAAAACAGAGACACATTTTTGCCACTATATCAGATAGTAAGAGAGACTAAGAATGCAATGGAGCAAGTTTACAGAAGGCTATTACACCACACCACACACCAAGGGACCCCAAGAAAAGATGAGTAATGGCTTAACGTTTTAGGTTAACAAAATAAAGTTTCAGTATTCTATAAATACATATTTTATTTTATAATCATGAGTGAATTTAAATAAAAGTAAGTAGCCTATATTACCAAGTGTCTTTCTGTGTTACATGTGAGGCTGGCGACGTGGGTCGGAGGCAGGCGTGGGCGTGTGCAGATGTGCCACTTTCAGTTTGGCACTAAACACCACTAATTACAACTTTCACACAAAGAACAGGTGCACCTGAACACATCGCGACAAACTGGGTAGAGCCAGCCAAGCTAATATCACCTGTCGCATCCCATACACCAAATTAGCCTAAAACAGTGTGGGCCTGCATGTGTATGGGAAAAGTTATTCTCTCTGTGTCTATGTGCGTTTCAGTATTAGCTGCAGAGTCGCTAATGACAGGTTTACATTTCATTCTTAAGGTCAAACTGTAATCTAGTGACATTTTCATTATGGAGCGATCTAAAACAAAACGTGTCTCATTCTGGCATTTCTCATTTGGTGGTGATGTGCTATTTTTATTATGGCAGGAAACGCTCACAGAAAATCAAAGCCGTATATGTATTCCAGTGAATTTACAAGTAAAAAGCCGTTGGTTTCATTTGTATTCAGTGTACAGAAGAAGAATAAACTGTTTTGTAGCATGATTAATTAAGATGGAGTGAGAAACGGACACTCTTCAGTGGAACTGGAAATAATGGTTGATGGTACTTATAGGGCCTCAGTTATCAATCCATGCGCTAAACTGCAAATATAAACTGAAAAATAGCTTGTGCAATTTGTGGGTGTGCTGTGTGTGATTTACCATTAGGAGGTGTGCATATTATTTCTGCTGCAAAACTGATATGTAAATGAGAGCATTCAGAGTGTGCAAAAGTTTGCATGCCTCTGCTGCCGTGGGCTGTTGCATTGTTCAAGTGTTGTGTTGTGCGATTAACATTTGCCCCTACTTCCCAACATTTCCACATATCGTTTGGATTAAGGAGCGTCTGACAGGGAGTCATGAAAACTTTGAACAGCAAGTTTACCAGCGTTATCCCTTTTTGCTTTGGACTTAAACGTGGGATGACGGATAGAAATACATGCACGAAAGCACGCGCCTGTGGCATCGGAGCGGTGGGACAGGGACGCACATCGAGCCTCATGGGTATATACAGAACGAGGGACAGACGTGTGAAAGCGCCGTTTGATGGACAGCTGCTATGGAACGCTGCGGTTCAATGAAAGACTTGTGGGAGTCAGGACCAAGTGTCACAGGTAAAGAGTTTATATTTTATTACCGCTGCTTTGAAAATATGTCATTATCTTAGGTCATTTTAAAACATTTAAAATCAATATCAGATGCCCTACAAGTGCACAAAATGCAGCAGCTAATCCTGTGCAAAAAGTTTACACCCGTCTCTCCAGCGTGCTATGTTACCACACAGTTTTGCTCTCATAGTTATAATAAACAACTATTAATTAATAAACAACTTCATTTGCATTTCCTCTGCCTCAGATTTTGCGCATGTTGGCAAAAAATGCACCGTTCTGCATATTCATTCACTTATAGGAGCAAAATTGTGCTGTGTCTTCTTTAGCAGCTCTGTGAGAAACTGCGTCGGGTTTTTGCTCCACTTTCAGCATGTTTAGCTGTTTAGCTCATGAGCAAAGACTTGATAAATGAGGCCCATAGTCAAGTAATTGCATTGAAGTAATTTTCTGAATGCCCAAGTTAGTGTGTTTTTCCCATCATTGTGTCACAGTGTATAGAACTAGTTTTCCAGTGGTATAGGAGAAGCAGTTATAGTAGTTACTGGTCATACAATAATTTTTAGTCAACTACTTTGAATAAGTAGAAGTACAATTGATTACACAGGCACTCAGTAACTTTTCTGGTGCAAGGTTCACCACGTGCTTGTCTTCATAGAGGTTACAGCTTTGTCTAAAATGTTCCATGGTATAGCATTAAACATATCTAGCTCCATGGAGATAAGCAAGCCAAGTTTAAGGCTAAGTATGTAAGAATGCATGTTTTTCAAGGTAATACAAATTAAAAATACTATATTATAGATAAGTTTAATGCCATATAGTCAAACATTCGAGGCAAAGCAATGACATTTCTATGGAGACTATAATACATATGACTGGTCAGATAGAATTGGTCAATAGAATATGAAAGTCTAAAATATATGGTTACAGCTGGGTATGTTACACAAAAGAGATTCTGAATAAACAATATAACTAATTATCTGTTATAAGTGAAGCCTAGTTTCTGAATTTGCCATCTATGCTTACAAGTAATATAAATCCTTCACATATTGGGGTTGAAATCAGATGCATTCCCTGTCAGATTACCAAACTCATTTTTTTTACTTTTAGCACTGGGATTACGCGACATACAGTGGCTAAGAGCGATGGATTAAGACGGATTACTGAAGGAGGTCCCCAGACAGTGGCCCCATTACCATTACCAATCATATGTATTTGTATGTGTTTATCCGCACTGCTATATCCGCTAATGCTAATATTCCCCTAAACAGTGCAGCTAATATGAGAGTGGTAATC
>KN477345.1:21750-34207 GCA_000787095.1 Periophthalmodon schlosseri
CATATGGACAGAGCAAACACACTGTAATGGGGGAAATGTAGTGTTTTCATCTCAAGCAAACAACTGGGAGCTGATGCATGCAGCGCAGTCTGCCAGCTCCCACTGTTAACACCACCTGCTTTTGAAACATAGGGAAGAATAGACTTCATAGTCAGCATAGGTGGGTAAAAGAAACCAAAATCAGGGAGTGTGATGTTTGCCCTCTAATGAGAAGGTTTATGGTTCAGTTTGTGTACACTGCTGCATGAGTGTTCAATGAGTGAATGGTTCCTTGATGTGAAAGTGTTTGAATAGTACAAAACAGCAATATGAACAGGAATATTTACCATCTAATATACACCACTGCAAGTGGACATACCACCTGTGAGTGCCCAATCTTGCCTGCTCTCGAAAGCTAAGCAAGATTGGGCCTGGTTAATACTTGGAAGGGAGACCGCTGGTAATAAGGTGCCAAAGTGGAGCAGCAGTGACTCTAGTGCATAATGCCCTTGTGTCCTAAGGCAAGACACTTCACTCACCTTGTATGAATGTGGTGTATGCACGATGCTGTAGACTGGCAACCTCGCTTCCATTAGCCTGCCCCAGGGCAGCTGTGGCTATACTAGTATCTTACCACCACTGAGTGTGGTGTGAATGAACTGATGAAACAGAATCTAATTTCACTTCAATCAGGACCAGACCTACACAGCCAAAGTTAACCACTACTATCAAATGTCCTATGTTATGCAAAATTCTGCAAAAAGACTCTTGTGAGCTTTGAGCCATGTTATAATGTTGTTACCTCATCAAAAACATACCTGGAGTTGTGTTTCGTTTCATTCACACATGTTTGAGTAAGTCTTTATTATTGGTCTGTCTACATCTCCAAGGCTCAAAATGCTCTGTTCCACCTTGTGGTGTCATGAAGCTGTAGTTATACAGCTACCTTTAGTTCAGTAGAGACTGGAAATTCCAGGGCTGAAATCATCATCATCATCATCATCATCTTTATTTTTTCCAGACATCTTAAGTCAAAGAAGCAAATCAAAGTACACAAAGTATCCAAATGATTCTAGTGAAGGTGTATGAAGTTTAAAAACAGAGTAGAGCACTTCCTGTATTACATGACATCACAAGGTGGAACAGAGTGTTTTCTGTTTGAAAGAAGAACTCTCTCGCCTAAATATGCAGGGTTTGTGTGTTAAATTTCTGTGAATGAAACAAAACGCAACTCCAGGTGTGTTTGTGATGAGGAAACAACAACAACAACAGATACATGGGATTTTATATATAACCTAAGGCTTATGTTAAATTCAGTTACAGGTTCAAGTACAGTCAAACCATAATTTCCAACTTCTACTTAAAAAGTGTTGTTTGTGTTGTTACCCTGGCGACGTTGACATAGTCGTCATCTGATAGAGTGTCCAGCATCTCGATGACTGAGGTCTTCATCAATTTGAGAGTGAGTCCGCTGACACTGCCGCTCCTGCAGGAAACAAACAAGTCTATCATGGAGATCATTAACCTTTTACTTAATGGGCTTATATTGAATTATGTGTAATTTAGAAAAATGAGAATGAGAATGGATCATTATAAAGTAGCCATTTGTGGAATGTAATCAAAAAACAGTGATACAAACATAATACATATTTACAACAGAAGCCCCATTTGTCTGAGCCCATCTTAGTCTCAATGTACAGTTGAAAAATTAAACATATATTAATTGCAGTTGCTCTGTTTAACTTATAAAAAGCCAAAGTCATCAATGTAAAACTAATGCATACGAGCATAATATAGAAATAGACAAATTATTCATATAACCCCACCCATGTTATGCTGCAAGTTCAAAGTCAATATAATACATAAAGGGAACGTATGTCTAGAACACTCTCAAAAATAAATGAAATGTTGACCCTACTTTAATATCTTATGTCATATTTCTCCATTTAAATTAAATATATAAAATATTATTGGTTAGTGTATAATTATATATTCATCTATGATCCTTTTTCATTTTTTTCTTGTCTTTTTTTGAGTGCACCTCCAAGAACCTAAATTTCAGAC
The DNA here is from genome assembly GCA_000787095.1 of Periophthalmodon schlosseri. Lineage (NCBI taxonomy): Eukaryota > Metazoa > Chordata > Actinopteri > Gobiiformes > Gobiidae > Periophthalmodon > Periophthalmodon schlosseri. The sequence goes on from KN477345.1 coordinate 23,794, forward strand.
CAACAGGTGGCACTAGCATCCTATGAAGAATCGTCACAGTGCCAAAGATACTCACACATCCACAATGATGACCATGTCCTTTGGAGAAGAAGCTCCCTGGATGTACCTGCACACAACCAAACAACAGTACAATTAGCAAAACTCCCTTTTCACTTTCATATTCGTCAACGGCACTAGACAGCAAGCCAGGGTTACAAAGAGCTGTTTCATTATGATTGAGTTTGCCTGGATGAGCCCACTTCAGCTTGAAAACACAAAGCAGGCTTATGTGCTTAGAAGAGTTAATAAGTTGTGCTATATACTTGTGGCTGTGACTTCATTGGCGATACTTAGCTCCAGAGCGCAACAAAGGCTACTCCAAATAATGACTGCATCAGCCATACTAATTGCTGGTTTGGAGTCAAAGTGAATAATAGGACATAATGGGCAGTGGTGTGTGCTGAGTAAACCACAGCACACAGCACAAAGCAACAAGCAAATGCAGAGAATAACATTAACATGATAATGAATGTATTACACAAGAGGAAATTGTGCAAGGTTCAATTACATCAACATTTTTGGCTATAGCTACCAATGCGTATACATCATTCCAATAATATGTGTTGTAACTGAGTGACTTATTGTACTCAAGGGGCATATTAAAAATGTTTAAGTGAAAGGAACCAGTTTTATCATGCCATCACCTGCTTGTCTTCATTAAGATGTTGTTGCATTGCCTGGAATATTCCACAGCATGGCATTAAACTTATCAATCTCCATAGAAACAAGCAGGTGACGCGGCCAGGCCAAGCTACAAGAGGTCAGATCTGTGGAGAGGTGAACCTGCTCACCTTAAGAAACCATGATTTTCAAAGTACATTGTATCAATCGAAACACCTTTACTTACTTTACAATTGAAGTTCAAGAAGTTTAATGTGGTATTGTTAACCACAGATATTACAAGTATAGCATTGGTACAAAAATTATTTCTACTTCTTATGCAAAAAAAAAAAAAATCACCAGTACTGCACAATGGAGAAAATACTTCAACAAGGAACTGACGAGACTGACGACGTGCGCAGACTATATTCAGATCCAAGTGTTAAAAGCGTAAAGTGACTCATGAGCTGATGGGCGTCACGCATTATTTATTCTGCACTGTCTGTGGAGCAGGGACAAGCCTCTTAAGTCCATTACACTACACAGACGCAAACCCTCAGATAAACCTGTTTAGACGGTTTTGGAGAAGCCCAGGAGGCAGACTCAACAATACAACATCTCACATAGATTTAGATGGGATGTGGAGATTCATTTTCTAATCCAGTCACAGTCACAAGTAGGATGTCACATTATCAAATTTTAGTGCCACGATTACTGCGAGAAGAAACATGACAATTTTACAACTGTATCCACAACAGTGAACCTTCATTCACTTTACATCGTCTTATAAGGCATCATTCCTCTATTATGGACAAGCCTTTTGACCTCAAACTTGCAGCTAATGTGACGTAAAGAGCCAGATATAAAAGCACTTTACATCCGTGTTTACTTTTTTGAGGTGCAGATTGAATTGAAATAACTTCTTTTTGCTTCCAGAATGGCACAGTTAGGCATATGATGGTAAATAAATGGTAAATGGTCACATTTTTATATAGAGCTTTTCCACCTTCAAGGCACTCAATGCGCTTTACATCAAGGAACAACTCACTTATTCACACACACATTCATACACCCGTGTACGCAGACACTGGGGCGAGGAGGGTTAAGTGTCTTGCCCAAGGACACAACGACAGCCTTCACCTGTGGGAGCTGGAATCGCACTGCCAACCTGTGGGTGGCCAAACGCTCTACCAACTGAGCTACTGATGGTTAATCATGGTTATTGATTAAGCTTGGCGTCCCTTATCACAAGCTAAAAGTAGAGTCGCTAGAGTAGATGGGCAATACATCCATCCATCCACTTATCCGGGGCCGGGTCGCAGGGGCAGTAGTCTGTAAGCAGGGACTCCCAGACTTCCCTCGGCCTAGACACTTCCTCCAGCACCTCCAATGGGACCCCAAGGCGTTCCCAGGCCAGCCGAGAGACATAGTCCCTCCAGCGTGTCCTGGGTCTCCCTGGGGACCTCCTCCCTTCTCTCAACGGGATGTACGGGATGTAAAGGAGATGAAAATGAGTCTATGAAGCTACAAAACAAGAAAGGAAACACAAAGAACACAAACTTGCAGTGTTGTCCAACCAAGGATAAAACTTGCGTGTTTCTGCCCTTTCGTGGTAAATTTTACATTCAGTTTTTTGTGCAATACTTGAAACTCATTAAGAACACAGGCACATTTTAGTACAATTCTAATGGGATGCAAAGAATATTATCTCATTACTGTTATCTGGAGGATCTATAGAACCATCAATACATTTTTGTCAATATTGTCCACCTCTAAGAAGTTTGATCAAAGAAGGAAGAGCATCTGGCAGTGTGCAGATTGCTATAACGCTATGTGGCTTAGGAGATATAGCCTTCAAGTAAAAGGCATGAAATGTATAATATTATATAGGTTAAAACTTGTAATACCTGGGAATATGGAGCAAAGCAGATGAAGGTGGACTGCCATTGTGTTCTGTTTCAATGGGAGCACTGTATAATGTCTCAGTTGTACGTTACATAAAAGGACATGAAAATTTCTCATATTCAGTTCAATTAAAGTCACATTTGACCCCAGTACAAAGGGGCAGAGATGGATGGGTGTAATGAGGCTCCACCGGGAACACTGGAGAGGGCCCTAGATCTTAGTGGGACTCTGACATTAAAAAGCAGCAGTGTTGAAAGCCCAAGAAGTCATTGGGGGTGTGTCTGATTATGAGAGAACGGAGCCAGGAGGACAGGTGGTCTACTGCACCATGATAGAGCTATGGAAACCCAGTAGTATCATGCAGACTTATATTAGGGTTATGAATGAATGAATTGTTATTGTGTCTTGCATACATGTGTAAGACGCCAATAACAAAATTCAGTTAGTCCTGTAGTTTCAAGACACACATTTAAATCGTTGGCCTGTCGCAGTTTTGTCCAAATTTTGTTGTTTTGTCTCATTCCACTCTCCAGACCCTGCTGCATCTGTAGTTGTCAGATTGGATTTTTACAGCCAGAATACACTATATGACTACTTATATACCCTTACTGCTGCTGATACTTCTAATAGCCACCTGAAAAAGTAACAACAGTGCACTTTTACAAGTAAGGATCAGTACTTTAACTTGTAAAACTCAAAGCTATAAGTTAAGAATTCAACTTCACTTCAGAGAATAGAGATGCAGGGAAGATAGATGCAACTATAACGGGTTCTCAACCTGAGGGTTATAAAATGATTTCATGTGGTCCCCTGATGATATGGGAAAAATTAAAATGTATGTTCTAGTCATGAATGAGGCTTGACACGTTTCAGTTGCAGTGGTAAATTTAAACTCCTATTTGTTGACCCACCAAATTAATGTATAGATCTATATCTCCTCAAAATAAAATCAAATTAGACAAATGGCCTTCTTTTAATATTTTTGGGCACGAAAATAGGGCTGAACGATTTGGGAAAAAATATCTTATTGCAATTTTTCTGACAAGCACTGCGATTAGATTTGCGATTTATGTTACAATAATAGGATTCTGTTCAAAGCTCACATTTTAAACGCATCTAAAAAGACTGAAATATGAAAATAAACTAGGGCAAAAATCACATTTCATAACATGTCTGTACAGATCTAAACAAGCAGTTTATGCAGAATAAGGATATTTCGTGAAGCTATAGTCAATAGTCACGGATGCAAATGGTTGTTTTTATGAGGGTTGTGACTGAAAAAGGTAGAACTTTGTCTGGTGTATATCATTCTAATACACAATAATGATAATGTGTAGACCAGCTAAAACTGCACTTAAGTGTCTCTTGTTCCAAATACATGTGTCATTTTCACTGTGTGCTCCTGCGTCTCTGGTTTATCTTTGAAACACAATATTTTCTCAGTTTTCTATTGTGCAGTTTTACTTGGGAAAGGATTCTGACCTATAATGACTAATAGACTATTGGATTGGCTTCATAATTAACACTTGGCCTTTCCAAAATAAGTCTTATCCCATTAAAAGCTCTATTTGCCCAATAAGAAACAGAGTGGGCAGAGAAGTTTAATGAAATTCTGCCGTTGGTCTCGAGGCTACTCTAAATGACCCTTCTTCAATCTTCAGATGGGACTGTCTGCGCCCTCTCCCGCCTCAGGGGCTCCAGACGTGGGCTACATTTTGACTGGCTCTAGCTGCATCGATGATCATTTTCACAAACTCAATCCTCTCAAAAAGAAGAATGGATAAAAAGAAAAGAGAAAAAAAAGGGAAACAGTGTGCAGTCGCTCTCCCCTCTCACTCTTTCAAATTAAGATTCCAGTAATTAAATTGATAAAAGTTATGAGCACGCCTCATGTTTCCAGACCTGATTTGGAGAGCACTTGGAGAGAGGCGCAAGTTGTACCTTTGATGTGGCATCCTTTATTATTGAAAGTAATTGGATTCTTCCTCCTTTTACCCCTTTTTCTGTTTTCTCTCTCTCTCTCGCTCCCTTTCCCTCCTTCCTTTTCTTTGTCTTTCTCACCCCTCCCTCTCTTTCCCTCTCTCTCGCTCCCTTTCCCTCCTTCCTTTTCTTTGTCTTTCTCACCCTTCCCTCTCTTTGCCTTCTCCTCTCCACCTCTCTCTTCCTCTCTCATTTATCCCTCTTTTTTCCTCTCTCTCTCCCTCTTCTCTACACCCCTCTCTTTTTTGTCTCCCCCCTTCTCCCTCTCACTTTCTCTCTCTCTCTCTCTCTTTTCCTCATTCTCTCTATCCCCTCTTTCTCTTTCTCTCTCTCTACGTACATTTTATTCACTCTGGGCATGCTCGGTTAATTGACCTCTTCCAAGTCTGTGTCCCAGTTCTTTTGGGAGCAGCTTTGAGGCAGAGAGGGACCGAGTTATGTCTGAAAAACGAGGATTTAATGTGAATAGGAGACATCTGGGGGCTGTGGAGTTAGGAGGCGTTCATCAGGTGATATAGTGAAAGTACAACCTGCAGAGTCAAGTTAGCAAGAAAAGAAAATAGTAGTACAAGGAGAAGTTAGCCTTATATAAGACTCTCGAGACATAGTGTCATTATTACTGTTATCACTACAGTAACTACAATAACAACTGCAATAACTACTACAATAACTACAACAAACTACTACTACTACTACTACTACTACTACTACTACTACTACCAATCACTTTTTGTCCCCACAGGGCAAAGTGCAGACATAGCTTAACACACACACACACACGTTCATCATTAAAAACACATAATACAGAATCACTCATTTAACATGTGCAAAAAGAGAGAAAGCTGCACTCTGATATATTACTACTGTTGGAACGCAACAATTTCCACTACAACACACCAAATGTATTGCCACTATAGAAACTACAAATATACAGTAGTGGAAGAAGTACTCAATTTTGTTACTTAAGTAAAAGTACAGAGCAAATAAAATACTCAAAGTAAAAGTATCACATGAAAAAAATCTACTCAGTAAAAGGACAAAAGGACAAAAGTACCTGTTAAAAAATTACTTAAAATGTAAAAAGTAAAAGTATTTTGCACATATTTTGAGGTCTTAAAAGGCTTCAAATGTAGTGATTTTGATACAGATTTGTGCAAAATTTTTTCTTTTTTTCTGGCTATTTTCATTTGTATATTTTTTGTTTGCTCAAATTATGAATGTGTTAAAATAAGCCCTCAGCCTTTTCAGCAAGTCTCAAACAGTAATAAAAATACTTTTACTTTCAGTCCTGTTCAAAAATGTAGTGGAGTTGAGATACCTGCTCTTGAACCTAAAATTTGTACTTAAGTATAGTATTGTACTACTGTTACCATGATACATTCCACCACTGCAAATATATGACTATAACCAACTGCTATTAACCATTTTAGCCTGTTTTCAAGCCAAGGAAGAGGTAGGTGGTTTCAAACTGTTAGCTGTGGCTTTAGTTTGTACTCTGCACATGACTTCATGTATTGATGTATTTTTCTTGCTGTAGGGCTCACCTTGCCCTTGAGTGTAATGACATGAGTGATTTGAGATTTTGATGCTTTTTGTCACGCCAGCTTTACTACCATCACTATAAAACGATTCCTTAATCACCAATCACCAATGCAAAAACATAAGACTTATGGGTTTGAAAGTCCTGCCTATCTTTTCACACTTATAGACTTTGGAATATATGTTTGTATATATATTTTGAGTTGAGGATTGCATATGGACAGATTTCAGAGCCTCTTCTCTTCTCAGGATGCCGATGTATAATCCTGAACACTCAGAGTCGTGATCCAGATGTGTTGTTTCTGCATGAGCTCCAGTCAGTAATTACCTCTAGGCTGGTGGCCACTGATGCCATTCTTTCCCTGTCATTACCCAGAATGCCGTGTGCCAAGACCAGGTGACAGGCAGATGGGCCTGGCTGCTGCTCCTTCATTTTGCCCCTGCCCCTCACCACAGTCCCTGATCTGGCACCTGACGCAACAGGGACCCCATGGCCTTTTGGACTGTCCTGGACTGAACTGAACACTTGTAATGGACAGTTTAAACATGCCTTGAAAATACTGTATGTTTCTCTGTAATAAAATAAGGTAGTGTGCTAGAGAGTTGAGTATTCTTTCATTGGAAACAGTTTGATATAACTCAGAGAGGATTAGGTACTTCTTCAAGGCACTGATGCAACATTATAGCAACCTCTTCTACAAATTTAATCATTAAAATCAAATTATGTTAACAGCTGGTTTGTAAACCTATACATCTCACTGCAGCACGAATCCAGTTCTTTCCAGAAATGACAGAACCTCTTGAGGTAAAGAGGCAAAACGCCTTCAGCCTGGTCCAAACAGGAGACTGTGGGCGACAGTAGGTAGACAGTTTGGTAGTGTGTTTGTCCACTGATCTGAAGGTTGGCGGTTTGAATCCTGCTCTCAATGTGAAAAATCACTGGTTGCGCGGTCAGATCCACAGGTCCACAGGTTGGCTGTGCAATTCCAGCTCCCACAGATGAATGCTGTTGTTTCGTCCTTGGGTAAGACACTTAACCCACCTCGCCCCCAGAGTCTGCGTACACTGTTGTATGAATGTGTGTGTGAGTGGGTGAGTGGCTCATTGATGTAAAGTGCTTTAAGTGCCTTGAATTTGGATAAGCGCTGTATAAAAATGTGACCATATACTGCAATGGATACTATCATAAATGTTCTTTTTGAGATATGCCAAATTAGAATGTCAAGTATAACACAATTATTAAAGACAATAGTTAAAAAGAGTTTCAAGTAAGTGTATACAGCACATTTCTCCAATTTGACTATTTGCTCTTGCTACTTCAACCTAAACCATAGTTACAGGAAACTTGTAGCACAGTTCGGATAGATTGCCACTAGCATTGTCTGAATATCGCCATAGGGACAATCCAATGAAATATCAATACACTTTTGTCAATATCGTCTACCTCCAGATCACCATTAAAACCTGTGTTAGCATTACAAATATATTAGTATCATCACTACTACACCTGCATCTCTTCGGAGTTAGGCATGAAGGTTGTAGAAGATTAAATCTATATTCAGACCTTAAATAAATAAATCTAGATGCGTGTACGGACCACCAACACCACTAACACACTCTGGTGATTACATGTGGCTCTGGTGCTGGAATCTCATTGGAATTCATGAAATAGTTTTATTGTGGTGAAGGTCTGTTAAAATCAATACGCCCATGCCTCAGGGCTAAGTCTCCTGGGAGATTATGTTTATGCACCCTGACCCATTTTACAAAGTGTTTTGCATTACATTTGAATTAAGGGAATTATTTACATGGGAATCAAAGGGACATGTTATAGACACATGTATGTGATATGAGGAACGGTCAGGGGCGTTGAACTGCAGCTTATTAACCTACACGCTAACATTAGTCCATCAGTGTGGTGTATCATGTACTTAAATTCTCATATTATACATTTGCTCTATTGACTCAATGAACAATTTGTTAACTTTATAACACTTTATAACAATTACACCTTAATTAGCCTTAAAGAAGACATATTGTGCTTGTGTCTGCTATATAGTTATAATCTATGACACCCGTAGATCATTATGTTATAATTTGCACATTTTAAATCGCAATATTCATCTAAAACGACTTCATAAAACAAACAAATCCGCTCACTTCTGTGTTAGAAAACTGTGGTGCCCAGTGGGAGCTGACGTTGCCGTAAAGTCATCACAACAAAGATTCATCGGCAACTCCGATGAATAGCTGCAAATCACGCTAGCGAGCAGCAGATTTTTTTTTCATTTGTACCAAAATGATTACGCAATGCTGCTGAATCCTACGTGTGTCACCAATTTTAAAAATATATTGATCGAGGATTGATCGGTAATATGGCGTCTTGAAAATAAGCAATTAAAGATTGTTCAAACATGCACGAATCACTCCAAATACAACTTCGAGAGGGTAGATGAGAAGGGGGAACAACTATAACATGATGAAAAGCTCTAAAAAGTTGATTTTGCATAATAGATCTGCTTTAATAAAACAATTTAATTAAGGGGTTAGGAGTTAGAGTAGTTACTAAGCCTGAATCATTCTTAGCAAACTGTGCATTATGTTCTTTGTTCATGTTTTTTTTTTTTTTTTTATGAAGACTATTAAACATTGGTTAAGTTAATTCTAATGTAGCACCAGTTTATTTGATGGAGGTGGGTGAAATAAATATAGAACCACAGCAGTCCAGCTAATTCACTGGTGTTAACATAAAGATAAAGTCAAGTGTGTATTTTTATGTTGATAATTACATGACTGAAATAACTGAACAAAATGTTGATATAAATTGCATGCATTTCAAATTTCCTCACACAAATTGAATCAATATAATATAATTTAATCCCCACACAATCCATAGTTATATTTTTTGTGTAGTTGAGCTATAGTTTAAATAGTGAAATCCTCTACCCTGCAAAACTGATCACAGAACATTATCAGTATGGACAGTGTGGCGGGAGCAGGTTAGTTGCATATTTACTCGCATTCTCCCTTGTGCATGGATTTGTGTTGATGGTCTTATTATTTTATGGACTGCTGGGCTCTTAGTGCAGCTGTGGATGTGGCGGGGAATAAAGATTGAATTAAGATAAAAATATAGGAGGCAGGAGCCCAGGGACCCAGCACCGCGAGCGATGTTGTCTGTGCTTTTAGTTTTCCCTTCATTCATTATAGGTGGAGCCTGTGCCAAAACTCACATTTGCATATTTTGGTTAAAATTCTGCATCAAATTTATATTTATTTTCCTGTGCAGAGAAAGTAATTTATTTAGTTTGCCAGAAAAGCGAAGAGATTTGAATAAAATGTTTTATCGAAAAAAAATAAGGCGAGGCTAGCAAGGGAGTGTAGATATTTCCTATTATGTGCCTCTAACACATTGTTGGTGGAGTTGTTGGTGGTCTGTTAGGAAGATAACAAAATAATAGACTTTATGGAAGTTCAGGATTGTCCCAAAATACATCATTTAGTTTGGATTCTAAATATTTTTAAAGTCTTCAAAAGATTCGGCCATTTGAAGATGAGGTCAAAGAGTTTAGTCAAGCGTACATGCTTTTAGTGTAATCCTTGGTGTAATATATTTCAGTGAAATCTGGCTTTTATCCATGAACTAAAAAAGCCAGTGTAGAAAATAACGTATTGCTTTGCCTGGAATGCTCCACAGTTGGACATAAAACCAATCTATCTTACCTTTGATGTTTTTGTTGCTAAAAACTACCTTGTAAAACATGAATTCGTACTGCGGTTGCCTTCTCCATAAAACTTCCACAAACTTCCTCAAACTTGCTCACTTCTCATCTCTCTGAGCTCAGATCTCCCTCTGACTCACCTCTGAAAACCATGACGTGGTCTGGTAAAACGTTCTGATTCATGATTCCACGGAGATAGATAAGTTTAATGCCCTACTGTGGAAAATTCAAACTAAAGTAATAACATCTCCATGGAGACAAACAGGTGATGACCCTCCCCCAGAAAAGTTACAAATAGTGCAGCTTTAATGGCATGAGAACTATATCTTATTGCGAGATCAATTCTGTTTTGGAGTCTAGTCTAGGTTTGAAAGACGATTTGCAAAAAAAACCCCCCAAAAAAAAAACCCCAAAAAACTATACATTTCATTGTACAGGCCCCATGTTGCAGAGCTGGAGGTAATTAAATATGGGAGCAGCTTCATGCCTGTCTCTGGTGTTTTTCTCCTCTGTCTGCTTTGCTTCTCTGGATAACATGAACAGACATTATAATGGACAAATGTTAATAATTAATGTCAGAGCAATTGGAGACAATTAAGTGTGTTGACTGGACCATTCATTTTAGTGTG
>KN477346.1:0-10363 GCA_000787095.1 Periophthalmodon schlosseri
TTATATATACTATATCATATAATTATGCTTGTGAAGAAACTAAAATTACTCCTGTCCACATATCCTTTAATTATTGACTGAGGTAGTGTACTCTGTTGCCATCGGGATCTCCTAATGAGCATCCGCCTGGTGAATGACTGTTTTAATGATGCACATCTAATCCAGGTTGCATCCGGAACACCTGGCTCTCCGGTTGGAACCACCGCTGCGACCTCCAGGATGCAGTTAGTGGCCCCTGTCAGGAAGCTCTCTGGAGCTAATTGGTGCTTTATTGTATGTAGAGGCAGTGTAGGTTGATGGCATTTGTGTGTCTGTCATGTAATTAAACACGCTTCCTGGATTTATAGCAATTACTGTCTCCCAACCTTGACCTTTTATCCATAGCTTTGATGTATGCTGTGACTGATGAGGAAGAAAGTAGATCTATGTGAGAAAGGGATTATCTATGGAAAGTAGGGCTGCAAAAAACATGTTTTTGTTTTCCTGGCAGAATTGCCATTAGATTTGTGATTTCCAAATTCAGATTCAGTTCATAGTGCCCATTTTAAACACAACCAGAAGCACTAAAAAAATGAGCAAATTTACATGCATTTTAGGACATGTTCAAAGACATACAAGATATTTCCCCCATAAAAAGGCAAGATTTTTAGAGGACATTCTCTTAAATTATTTATTTTTGTTTTTGATTTGATTGTGATTAATTCTTCATATAATAATAAAGGTTTTCATCAACCAGAAAAGACACTAATCTTTCTTGAAATCATGTAATTATTGACTTTTTTGAATTGGATTGCTTTACCTAAAATATTGTCCATTTTGTCCATTATATGTTTTATTTCTATTTAGTTACAAACCATTTGCTCTGACTTCTGTAGGATGTTCAAGGAATAATTCAAACAATTAGATGGTGAAACTTAGATTATTATGTTACAAGTCACGATGTGGACTGCTGCAGAGTGGGATGTCTCCAGGGATATACAGTATGCATGTATAGGAGCATCGCCCATACAGAAAGAATATAACTGAGAATCGTGTGCCTCCAAGTTAGTACTCCCAGAGCGCAAGTGGTGGTATAGAAATTTACTTTTATTTTTGTTAGAGTTCAACAGAATAGAACTACTGCAGTACACAAGTTACCAACAAGACTTAGCACCAAGGTCATGAACAAATTCCCCATTTACACCATGGAGAAGATTTAGTCATAATAGATGCCCAGCCACATAACAACCCATCTGCACAGCAGCACTAAAAATAAAGTGCCAATTAGCGCTCCAAATGAATGTTAAGTGGGAGAAAAATAAAATCCTGTTTTTCATCTGGCATTCAGGAAAAAAAACCTTGAAGCAAAAGAAATCAGGGTTAGGCACAATTCAAGATAACAGGATTTACATGGTTAAAATACCGCAGTTTCAGATTTTGACATTTATTAAAGGGGCCATATTTTGTTGTTGGACTTTTGGAGCTTTTATGTACAAAATAAAAAAATTTAGTGGGGCAGTAAGTTTCACTTTTACGGCAAACGCTTAGATAGTTTGTTGGCCTTTGCTGACATTGAAGAGGAGTGGAACACACTGGAACAGATAGTGAGTCCACAAAACACTGTTAAAAGTATGTGTCTGATGTTACTTTTTTTTCTCTGTGTCTAGAATGTTACTCAGTATTGCATTAAACGTATCTATGTAAGGCAGTGGCTCAAAAACTGCAGCTGCTAAACTTTACATACTTTCTTACCTACTATACTTGCTATTACTTACTTACTTACTTACTTACTATGCTATACTTGGAGTAAATCAATTGCTCTCATCTGTCCCCAGGTGCTTGTGCTGCCACCTGTAATCAATACCTCCAGACCCACCATGCACTTCTGATGCCCAGAGACAGGCCCCAGATGAGGGGAAGGAGCCAATCGGCAGACCCCTGCTCCAGCACCACCTGCCCTCACCACACACACACACACACACACACACACACCAAAGACTTAGAGGTAAGTCACACTTCTTCTCCCCTTCTCATCACCTTCCCACCATCCTCCATCGCTCCCATCCAAAGGTGAACAGATTTAAGACAGCCCAGTGACAACCATAACAGAAGCTGCTATGGTCTAGGTATTAATCTGATTGTACAAATGTGAGGTCCCTGGGTCTTGTGCAGCCTGTCTGTGCGGTTGACAGTTGTGTTCTCAAAATGGATTCCATTTTCAATTTTCTTTCAAAATAACATCTTGAAAGTCATGTCTGTCTACATTAGTGTCAGCGGTACGTGCTAGTCCAGAGGGTCCAGTTTGGAAGGCAGCTCTGACAGCAGCTCTCCAAAGCCCCTGTCACACTCTGTTATTTAGGCTGCTACTTTTGAAGAAATAATTAGGCAAGAATTGAGTTATTGAAAAGTCTCTGTGAATATTGAAAAGAACATATATCTGAGACTGACAAGTTTATGCTTTGTAGTGAATCCAGATAAATATATGTTTTTGCAGCAAGACTTGACCGTGCGTGAACCTAAGTTGTCATATTTTGATACTTGGAGATTCTGTGCATGTGCATAGCAAACAAGAATAACAATCGTGGCTTATACTCTAGCATTCTATATACTCGTAGGTTGTGGTGTTACTGTGTTTGCAGTAGACCTTGACAACATCACACCATCACCATCACACAGCAGGGATGTTTGTGTGCCCCCTTGCTGTGTGACCAAACCTCCTTGTTAAAGCCTGATCTTGTCAGATCTCAGAAGCTAAGCAGAGCTGGGCCTGGTTAGTACTTGGATGGGAGACCTCTGGGAATTCCGGATACCACAGTGGGGCGCCAGTGGCAAATACTATTGTTGTGTCTTTAGGCTAGGCATTTCACCCACGTTGCCTAATATGAAAGTGGTGTGGGCATGTGGGGGATGTGAAGTGCTCGGCAGTGACCAGGGACCCTCACCATGACGCAGGAAAGGCGCTTGTATAGTTTATTATATAAAAAAGTGGGAACATTGTTTTTACATCAGAATGTTATTGTTCTCGGCACCAACCCTCCCATATTTCGCCCAGTGAACAATGACGAAAATTCACAAAAATGTGCCCAAAATTACAACTCGTGCTTCTCTAATTTCTGGCAGCGCCCCCACATAAATTTGGTAAAAAATTATCTCAAGGGGTGGGGCATCAAAAGTTGTGCAAATTTTTGCCACTACTCTGTCTCTGTGCGATGAAGCACAGAGACAGGATGTTTATTTTGGATGTTTAAAAATTGCTCCCATTTGCACATATGATCTCTGATTTCAGTGAAATTTGAATCACTTGTTAAACCCCCTGCCCTAAAGCTACTGAAATTTTGAACAATAGGTTTTTGCACAAAATTCCATTTTGGCATCCTGCTCAAAAAAGTCAATGCCGTATTTTTTAATTGTAAACCATTTTTGATGTACCACATCAACCACATTGATGCACCACATCAAAAATCTAGAAAAATGACATGATAGCGCCTCCTATAAAATCAAAACACATTGCATCTATGGCTATACCCAAAAAATGAACATGAAAATGAAGTTGCCCATATTTGATTGATCATGTGACCTGGTGCCGAAGACATTTCCTGTCTCCGTACTTAAAAACTTTTTGACCTAGCGTCATTCTGTGTCATCTGGACAAGTAGGACATTAAAAGTTGTTAAAAGCTTTTTAAAAGACTAAATGGTGTTGCCGTGGCAACGGCGCAAGTTTTGGGTTTGTTTTTGTGGCTTGCCATCAAAGTTCAACAAGTGATAATTCGCACATAGTTTGGTCGATTTCACTCAAACTCTAATTGATGATGGACACCCTGGCCCTGAACAGATTAATATAAGAAAATCAAAATTTTTATGGAACAATAAAATTTGACTTTGTTGTAGACATAAAAAATTGGTAAACATATTCGTGACATGGTCTTGATCAAAAAAGTCAGTGATGGCCACACCCCATCTCCCATCCTGTTGCCATGGCAACAAGTCAAATATCTGCCCTCTCCAAAGGAATGTCCTGGCAGACATTTTAGCATAGCCAAGCCAAATTTGGTACACAGATGCAGCTTGGCAATAGGAACAAAAAATATATTGTCCCCTTTACAAACTGAATCCTATGGAGACATCGAATTCTGCCACATTTTCATTTGTTACACTTTTTTCCCAAGCACATTTTCAAATCCAACTCCAACTGGGTGAAAGATGAAACACATATAAAATGATAGTGGACATAATAATGCAGCCCAACAAAAGTATGCGACAAATAGTGTATGCGACAGCGCACCACAGAATAAACTGTTCTCACCAATCTAGCCGGCCTAGAAAAAAGGGATGAAATGAGTTCTCGGGGTGACGGCAGGTGAGGACCGATCATTGCCGCTTGCGACTATATTTATTACTATTATTATTAGTGTTACCAAATTGCATAACATAATGTTAAAATCTTCTATTGATGTTTATATATTGATACCTTTAGTTTACCACATGATGGATTATTTTGCTTAAGAAGAGAGAGAAGAGAGCTGCAGTCCATAATCATTGTAGTTTACTGAAAGAGTTTTGGCGATGCTTTATCTTGAATGCTTTATCCTTAGTCAAAAGAATGTAGTGCTGTTTTTTAGTTGTTACTGTTATAAACAAAAACAGAAAGATAAAACTAGCTTCTGCATTGGTCCTTGTGCAACACAGATCAATCTATAGTACAGAGAAAGCTTTTACAAATACTAAGCTATTGTTTCAAGAAACAATAGCTCTTTTTTGGCTGTTCAAGGCAAAACCCCCAAACCCCCCAGAGTTCATTCACAGAAAGTTTTTTTCTCCTCTTGGGCTTGATTCCTTACTGGAGAAGAAGATAATAAGTATTCCATCATTAATAATACATCTTTCGGAGACTTCATAAAAAATTACATTTGAAGACACCAAACTAGAATTTTACACTTCCAAGTTTTCCAATCAGTCAAGCAGTCAATCGACAACTTTATTTATTCCATATCTATCACGTGCCTTCCTGGTCTGCACGCCCTGTTGTTATGCGTAATTATTCATATATCAGTTTATTTCAAGACCCTGTTTATATAATTTATACTGAGAGCATTTTGTAACAGCATGCGCACTTGGACTAATATCAATTTCCAAAGATGTTCCTTGTAGAGGGAAGCTACTCGAAAAAATTGTCAACCTCTCCTCCTCCCCCAGAGATCAGATATGTTGATTTTTTTTCTGGGGAAAGTACTCTACACGTGATGGCTGCTCACTCACTCCCACACAAAATTAACTATCCCAAAAGACATTAGGCGGCCGTCAGTGTTGTGAAGTAACTAAATAGGTGAACCGAAAATACATATTCAGAATACTAATTTTGACTAGTGTAGTGTAGTGTAGAGTGTATTCTGGTGGTACAGTTATTCTTTAATTTGATGATGTACAGTTAGTTTCCTAATATAAAAATAAATACACTGCAGTACTTGACAATTCTATATAGGTCACTACTAGTAAATACATTTATCACACTATTGATGTCAGAATATTTTTGAATAAAGTTTAATATTTAGCATGTTAAAATCTCCATTAGTTAAACATTGAGATTTGATGGCACAATCCGGCTCTTGGTTAAAAATGACATGCAAATCTTCAGTATTGTGTAACTAAATACAATTTCGAGGTATTCTTTCTACCACTGGATGGTCTTTTGATGCCACACATAAAAGGACAGTATGGGACAGTGGGGTGTGTATAGTAAATAAATCAGCTGTCCCCATATGATTGCGCTAGTGGCGTTAGCAACATTTTATTCCTTTATATTGTCCCGATTACACTACAGTTCTACAGTGGCCGTGGTAATTTGCTCCCAGTGTGCACAGATGAAGTGGTCTTCGCTGCGCATGCTAATGGCCCATCAAAATGAATGGATATGTTTGGGAGACAACAATTGAATGTTGAAAATAGGTTCCCCTCCTCCATCGGTGTGGTGATAATTATGCTGGAATGTTAGCGTCAAGCAGAAAACAAAGCTAATTTTCTCCCTCCGCGTTGAGAAATAGTGTTTTTGTCCGCTTCAAGGCCCCATGGGAATAGCTGTCAGTTGGCCTGTAGGTCAGAAGCTGTTTTTCTTTTCAGTGATTTGTATTATTCTGTGCTTATTATTATACTTTTTTGCACCACTTCAGATATGATTTAGTTTATCTAATTTTTGTGGCCTATCCTGTAAAAATACTAATGTTTTGTCCTTCCATTTGCATTAACTACAAATTACGAATCATATATATCCAGGCAGTGGCAGTTACTTACTCACCATCCTTACTGTTACATTCATACTTCATACTTCTCCTAGAGTAACATTCAGTAACTACATTTATTGGCTACTCTATCCACCCACTGAATCAAACCCAAACGGGGCTAATCACTGTCCCATCCGCCATTATTGTATTGTGATGAAGGCTTTTAAATTTATGACTGAAGATAATTATCATAACTGAATCTGTTAATGGTAGTATCCAATCATACAGTGGCAGAACCAACCAGCAGTGTTTTTGAATATATGTGTCTTGTTTTTTCCCTTTTACAATATGTTTGATTTGACAGTTTCCCACTAATACAAACAAACAGTCTTGAACACCCCTGACATGTTGCAGCATTCATACTGTTTACCTCGCTCGTCTCTGTGTTTACCGTCTCGTTTGGGGCGCAGATGGCTGGATGCTGGTGCTCTGTCCTCCTCTGGTGTTCACTGGCCTGTCAGACAAATGTTCACCGGCGCGTGCAGCAATCACAGCTACTTTTCACACTCGCTTTGCATTCATCCGAGTTCACACACGTCTTAAGCAGCATTAGCTCTGAAGAGGAGGCAGGTGCGTGCCACTGACAGCGGGCTGCAGCTGGGGTCTCCTCACTCATCGCCATGGAAACGGCAAGGCAGGACCACCCATTCCCGCTAAAGTAACATCAATAGGTTACTCACTGTTAATGGGGATAATGACACAAACCACAGATCAGACCATCACCAAGGCAGTGTCCCTTTCTCGCAATGAACCAGACTTATGATTGACAGTAGAGTCCAATGTGTAATTGCCATTGGCCATAAATATATTAAAACACAGGGAAACTGGCAGCTATTGTCTGGTGAATATGTATAAAACACAAAGAATACTGTTGTGTGAAGGCAAAATCAAGTATTTTAAAGGTGCATTATGCAACTTTTCTGGTGAAGGGTACATCACATGCCACTAGTCTCCATGGAGATGTTGCTTTTCCTGACATGTGACAGGCCCTGCTCACTGCAGTACCTGTTTTTCAAGGTATCTTTGAGCTATAAAAAAGCCTGTAATTGAATAAATGCAAAAAAATACATTTAATACCTACTGAAGACAAGCAAATGGCAGACCCTCAATCAAAAAGTTACACAGTGCATCTTTAAAGAGACACTGGTCGTATTAGTGAAGCCAGTATTGTTAAAACATAATTCTTTATAAGTGCTTGAGTGTCTGCAATGAGTCATCCACAGAACTTCATTATAACTGTGTAATCACTTAACGTGCATATTCTTGTAGCTCTTCAACCTTTGTGTCAATTACACATTTTAATTAAATCAAAGCCAAGGCAGACGTAAGCCTTTAATTTGAAGACTTTGAAACTACATCAGTATTGCTTTAATTAAGTATGTTTTCAGATGATTGTGATATTTGACATTTCAGCCTGTTAATCCCAACTGAAGGTAAATGGCGGAATATTATTTTTACTTTTATTCAAATATTCATAGTAAGATTACCCATATTGTATGCAATCAGTTTTATATCATTGTATTTATAATGCATATATTCAGTATGTGGCTAAGTCAACTTTCTCCTTCACTGCGCCGACTTTCATTTCTCTCTTTTGTTTGTGGTTGAGTAGAACTTCTCCAGCCGTGTTTGTTTTGTTCTTCTGTGGATGGGAGCGTTATGTGGGAGCATCAAGCGTGTTTGTGTACTCGTCTCTCTGGGGCCCGCCTTCTGCTGACTATGCTCAGAACAGAGGGGCCGTCAGTCAGTCAGTCAGGTCGGCCCCCGCAGTCGGAGCCATAAACAGGGCTGTATGTGAGCAGTAGCAGCCTACAGTAGACATGCACTCAGCAGGGACACTGTCACTCTGCTGTGGATTGTACTATGAAACCCCCAGCATCTCTGTGCTTGTTTATTAAGCAACAGATTTATTATTTAACTGGAATAGAGATGTAAAAAAAATATGAAAATGTATTCCCCATATTGGTCATAACTGATGAAGATTTGATTTATTCAACTTAAAACCAAATATTAATGTTAACACAGAGCTACAGACATGAAACTTTGTTAAAATGTGTTTGTACAAAATGTTTTTTTTTTCCCTCAGTGCATAGGAACTGCAAAAGTCCCTAAATGATCACATATCCAACTGCTGTGCAAATATAGCTACTTTTTCACTTAACATTGGGCCTGACTGTCTTATTTAACTGACCTTTCCCCTTCTCTCAAACCTTAGCACCTTTAACTGGGAGTTTGTATGTGTGTGTATGGACCCCTGAGGCTCTTGTGTGGGCCCCTGGTCTAAAGCCTGAACTCTCAGTGTGTGTGTGTGTCCCCCTGTGTCCCCCTGTGTCCCCCTGTGTCCCGGACGCTTTAATGAGGACTTTATCACATAAGTGTCTCTGGCCTGATACTCACACAGCCTTTGGTAAAACCTCTCTATCTCCAGTTGCTCTCTGCTGACAGACTGCATAGAGGAGACTAGATTGTGTATATTGTGGCATATTGAATAGAGTGGGTATATTGAGGCAGTATATGGTACATTCAGATAGGAATCACTGGGGAAATTACAGTTTGTGTGCTTATGCAGCCTGTGGAGACTTCTGCCTGAAATTGAGTTTGGATGAGATGACGGCTGACGACAAACTCAAGAAATTGTGGAAATCCCATTGGGGTGGCTTTCCTATACTTTTCTTTGGTTTAAGTGCATTGTAAATAACACTGACTGGTGCTACTTACATTTCAAAGAGTTCTCATTTTTCATAAAATCACAGTTTGAAACACACTGTCCTCATGTTATAAATGATGATGCTTTGTTACCTTATGTCCAAATTTGCTGCAACTAGCGTAAATTGATGAAAATGTAGGAAGGCCAATAGTAGCTTAAATTCTTCATTTCCACACCTTAGCTTTGTGTTTACCTGTTGGTTAACTTCAACAACTTGGCGCACTGCGGTGAAAGTGAAAGTAAGCTAAAAAATAAGGGATGCTGGCAGTAAAGTTTATAAGCTTTGTGGTGAAAGAAGAAAAATTATCTGGTGACGAGATGCAGAAAAACAGTGAGGACAACATTATAAGCGTTTAGTAAGTTTAGCATAATATGAAACCTCTGCACTTGAATCATTATATTCAAACTGTCCACCATAAACACAGCTGTTTAAAGGTCCCATATTACGTGAAATTTACTCTTGTGAGATTTAAGCCATATTATACTGTTGTTACCTCATAAAAAACATGCCCAAAGTTGTGTTTTGTTTCATTCACAGATGTTTGAGTAACTCTTTAATATTAGTCTATCTACGTCGCCAAAGCTCAAAATGCTCTGTTCCACCTTGTGATGTCATGGAGTGGCAGTTTTCAAGTTAACAGCTGCCCTTTACCTTTAGTTTAAGGGAGATTGGCAATTCCAGAGCTGAAATCATCCAAATGATTCTAGTAAAGGTGTAACACTGTGGAGCACTTCCTGCATTACCACATGACATCACAATGTGGAGCGGAGTGTTTTCCATTTGACAGAAGAGCTACGGCCTAAATATGTAGGGTTTGTGTGTTAAACATGTGTGAATGAAACAAAACACAACTCCAGGTCTGTTTTTGATGAGGAAACAACATTATAACATAGATCAGACAATAGCTTAATATGGGCTCTTTAAATACAACTGTTTGTTAAATTCCTAGTAGCTTGTTTGTGCAGTTAACTTACACCGTATGTTTTCTCTGAGAGGGAGATAGCCGCAATTAACCTGTCATGCTTTTCCTGAAAATGTTTATTTTCAAATGTCACAGTGAATTGATACGGGTGACAACAAAGTTCACCCGGTAATTTTGTCAACACATTTGCTTCAGTTGAAATGTCATTTTATCAAAGCACTGTCATAGTTTACACAGGAGATAATTGAACGTCGTTTCCCATCTGCAGTCATGCTATTATTTTCTGAACATGAATATAGAATGAGTTGCGGTTATACAAACAGCTCTGTATTATCAGTTGCTTGTTGTCTTTATGAGAACTGAAGTCCACATAAGCAGATAAAACAACAGAAGGTTACAATGAGAACAATTGCAGACCATCTGAACACCTCAGCACATAACACAAGTATTTTTAGAGCTACACATGCTTTCATATTC
>KN477346.1:10410-55510 GCA_000787095.1 Periophthalmodon schlosseri
AAAAGCTGTAGAAAATCACAAAGAGGTGCAATGTAGCCTACAGCAAGAGCAGCTGCCAGCACAGACAAGGCCCAGATGTAACAGTTGTTTTTTCCATATTATGATCTGCTCAGGTTTGTGCATGATCAATACAGACCATCAGTGTTATTGAGTTAGAGACAATAATAGAGACGCAGCTAAAAGGGAAAGTACTTGATATAATGGAATTTAGACGCACTTGAGTTAAATTATTTTTGAGTTAGTTTTCAGACTTAAGGTCCACGATGTAACTTTTTGGATGGACGGTCTTCTTATCTCCATGGTGATGTTATTGCTTTTTCTGGATTGGTTTCGCAGTATGGCATTAAGCGTGTCAAGACAAGCATGTCGCATTATCGGGCCAAGTTACAGGTCAGATCTGTGAAGAGATGACCCTGCTCACAGTAAGAATGTTTCCAACGTATTTAGCGAGTTAGCATTAAAATAAGTTTAATGCCATACTTTGGACCATTCCAGGTAAGCAATAACGTCTGGAGACAGGCAGGTAGTGAAACCTTCGTCAGAAAAGTTACACAGTGCACCTTCAGAAACAATGTAATAAAAGGAATACACTGGATTACTAAAACATGCAACTCAAAAATATTTTTGATAAGGCACCGACATAAACGTGTGGTTGAAAGCTCTGAAAAGGGAATTCAGTGCAACTAATATGACAAAAACATACTGTCCAAAATTGTGCAGGTTCAATAAAACATATAAAAATGCAATAGACTAAGACAGAAGACAAAAGAAGGATACTAAAAATGTGTCATCTAAAAATAATATATAACATATAATATAACGCAGAACATAGAACAAATAACATGTATGTTGTTTAAGTCGTCCTATCTGCCTTGTGAAAGCTCACACCCCTCTTTGGCTCTGCTCCTCCCTCCTCTCGTCTCAGTTCATTGTGTTAGTGCAGACAGGTGCACTAGAGCTATGGCAGCCCTCCATCAGCTGCTGCCACGTCTCTATTAAGCCAGCTCGAACTGCAGCTCTGCCAAATTGGGAGTCTTTTTTCAGGTAGAACACTGGATGGTGAATTTGTGCCTTGTTCTTTTCCCCCTCCCTGCAAATGTCCATCTTTCAGCTGCCTGCTCACTCCTGAAAATCTAAGAATTCTGCTGTTTAACAGGAGTACCTCCATGTAAGCCTAGTTTAAAACAGCTTATAGATTATTTGGCTGTCGTTGGCAGTATCAATCAATGAAGTAATCTAACTTATCAAAATTAATATTAGTATGATGCATAATAATCAGGATTCTGTGGCTACCTCTCTGGTGCTGTTGACTTGAAGGAAAATCCAACCCTAATCAAACCAAAATAAGATAAGAATCATGAAATTAATGCATTTTGAAATCATTGTAACTACAATCTTAATGAAACTGAATATTTCTTTAAAAAAAAGAAAATTCTATTTTAGGAATGCAGTAGATATCAACATTGTCTCAATGTGAAAATATTTCTATGCTATTATTATTTATTTATTTATTTATTTATTTTTATTATAATTTCTAGTTGACCGTGCAAAGTTACATGCCCCCTGTACCTGTGCTTGATAAACAGTGTGCTGTAGTGCTGCTGGGTTACATAAGGTCATGAGATCTCTAATCCAAATGTTAATACTGTCCCTGAATCAATCTATTCAGGAAATGTCAGTATATATACTAGATTAAGACTTCCTTTTACATCTGTCTGCCTTTGAGGACCCAATCACACCATATAGTCAAGTGTATATCCATCTGTTTATAGCATTAGCAGCTTTTTCACACATATGCGCTCTGACTTGTATGCTACAGAAAGCCTTAACATGTGTGTCATGTTTTCCTATGTTTCTCAGTCTCAGTGGTATTATTCCAGTGAAGAAAGCACAAGGAGAGGAGAGACGAGGCAGAGGCAGAGAGGGTCCCTGTAGACATGCCCTACCATCTGCAACTGCACACAGGTGTTCACATACATCCCATTATACACTCACGCTATTTACACTACACTGCGCTGTCAAGTCTGTAAGATAGCACCAGCGGGGGGATGTGATTTTTCCTCTACGAAAATATCACTAGGCTACTTTTGGTTGACAAAAATATCTACTTTTAATTATAATTTTATAGTCGATTAAAATGTATGTAGTTTTAGTCATTATGATTTAGTAGTTAGTTTTTTGTTTCAGTCAGCAAAAATATTATATAATGCACAAATGCCATTAATGTTATGTTTGTTTGTTTTTTTATTTTAGCAAAGAATGAACAAAAATGGCAGAAATATGTGTGATGTAGTACAAGCTATTGGCTAAGATGTAAAAAATAGAGGGAGAGGAAATCAATTTTACTTGGCTTAATAACAGCAAGAAATGAAACACAAAATTCAATAGGATTTGCTCAATAACAGTAGAAGCCATTATTGTGTACATAACTTTGGAAATAGCTGTTGGTCCTAACATCCCAAAGGTCTGTATTACTTAGCTATATATTAAAAAGAAGAACCTCATTTATATTTTATGCAGTCTTTTAAAGTTTTGTTTTTTTTCCCACTAGTGCGTTTTCCACTTTGAGTTTTCAATCACATATATCTGGTGCTTTAATAAGGAGACATATTTTCAACATCAAACATTTGTTTTTAAGTTTGCTGTGGAGAACATTTGATGGAAAAACTGATTTTCAAGCTATTTATTTACTGTTTGTGTACTGTTACTCACAAGTTAGTTTCGAGAAGGTACAATTTATGGAAGAAGATGCCTCTGCAAAGAACAGTCCTATCCTCGGTTTTGGAGATGTAACCAAGTGTGTTTTAGTGAATTTTTAGCTCCTCTTCCTGTAGTGTTCTGATTGCCGACTTTTACTCTAATGACAAATCTGATTCAAACAGTCTTGTGTTTCATGAATCTTTATGCATGATGGTAAATGAGTCAGTGGCACTAGACGAGACATTGCCACATCTGCGAAGAAGATTTTGAGGAATATGATTGGACACAACAGAGAAATGTTGTGTGTAAATGTTTGCTATAACTCTAGAATATTGTTAGATCCTTTATAAACAGATTCCTGTGTTAGGTCGTGATTTACAAATAGATTGTGGTGCTTGACTTGGTCCAGCGTTGGGGAGGTTTGACATTCAAACTCAAACTTGCCTTCCCCTGCCTTATAGCCCTATTAATAAAATGTACCGCCAAAGAAAGCACAATATAGTTTCAGTTTTACTCTCACTATACATATTTTTGCTTTTTGTTTCTTTTTTGTTTCTTTTTTTTAGTTTTTTACATTCTCGTCACAACATTTTCTTGCATGTCATACTCATCCCAACCATATAGCCCCCAGTTATATCAGACTTGAACAGGCAATACTGAATACATTAGATGCATCATGTGACATCCTAGCTTAGGCTGCTGGTATTTCAGAGCTGAAATAAACAAACTTATGAATAAAAAATAGCCCCAAAGATATTGCAAGATGACAATTCTTACTTTAATAATAACACTGACTTAATGAGCCTCCTAGGGGAATACTGACTCCACCAGCATCTCATCGCATTACTTTGTTTTATATAACTACCTCTCCAATCCCACTGTAGCCTTGTCAGTACATGTAGTAAACACGTTGACTATAGGAAGTGAGATTCTCGTAGTTGGGGCTCTGACATTGCGTTGTTATTCTTGCTCACCCATGCACGCCCGCTCCTCTTCCTCTCGCCTCTTTCGCTCCTACAGATCGGCCACATTTGAGTCCATCTGCCTCAGTCACACATACGTAGCTTCTCTGTGGAGTCAGTGGAGCGTGTCTGCTGCAGCGCTGGTTATTCGCTCCTCATGGTACAGCCTGTCTGTCCGTTAGTCAGGCAGGCAGCTTAGATCTCCTCGCTATAGGCTAACTCCACAATCATCAAAGTGCACTTGGTTCATCTGGACAGTCACGCAGAAAGGCAGGGGTGAAAAACATGAATGATGTTAATTACTAAAATTGGTAGTCGAGATGTTAGCAATTTCTAAATATGAAGGAAGGTTACATTTGTCATTTTAGTCGGCCCATAGGCTTTTTTTAGGGCTGAGCAATAGGCCAAAAAATTAATTTAAAATAGCCTTTCATCATACATTTTCTGAACATAAACAATATAGACTTTTACTCATTGCCATTTAACACCGACAATAGTTAAATAGGCTCTGTGCACAGCAGCACACTGGCTAGCTCACTGCGTCCCAAAATCAGAAAACATAAAATAAACAACTTATTAAAATTCATATTCATTAAAATAAAGACTACCCAATTATTTGTATATGCAGAATGCTTCAGTTTGTTATGTTGTTTTATTATTTATTATGCATCAAAATTGGCATTAGCGTTGAGACACAAACAAGTATTCATTTTATTTGTGTAGTGTTCAACATGCTGTCAGTGACATCCCCCCGCAGCTCCCTGTCCACTGCCTGTTCTTTAAATATTTATTAGGCTAATTTTAGCACAACTCAGCAAAAACCTCACAGAGATACAATTGGACAGGACATAGTGACGCTAACAGTGAGGTTGCCGGGCGCTACTGTGCACAGAGCCTATTTCTTTACATTTGAATTAATCTCCAAACCACATATTGAAAGAGAATTGGCCATGGACGTCTCATTTAAAAGGCCCCGAGCGTATCAGCGACCATTAGACACAAAGATACTACAAGATATTTTCAATCAATAGTGAGTGTGCATTTATTAATTCAAATTTATTATGAATGGTTTCTTGTTTTAATTAAATTATGTCTCAAACTGAAATGTTTGCATCAACAAAATAGCAATATATCAAAAATAGTGGTAATACAAATGTATATAAAGAGATACAGTTTTGTGACAGAAGCACACGATCAAAACAAAATAAAAACATTATAGTTTCCCACTTGTTTCCTTTCACTGTCATGCTGTAAACCTGGCATTATAGCCTGTTCTTGTTGCCTAGTGATCATCTCTGCATTTTTGTCATGTACTGTATATGTAAAACTTGTGCACTTTATATCACTTCATATAAGAGGGGTGATTCAGACACAACCCCTGTCTATCTGTCTATCTGTCTATCTGTCTGTCTGTGTGCCTCTCCCTCTCCCTCTAAGCAGCCCAGCATCCCAGATTAAATACTTCACTTTATTCATGTTCCCTCCCACCGCCTGGTCTCTCGGTGGCATTAAAAATTCATCCACTCTGTGTTGTGTTAAAAGTGCATTACGCAACCCTCTAAATATTCCCCTCCCAGGCAGGAACTGTGTGTCCCCCGCTGCCTCTAAGTCTGTGTGCATTGTGTACAGTAGCTCTGTGTTTGGTTTTTGCTAAGGGCTTTTATTGTTGCTGTGATGCTGGATCTGTCAAATCCCCAGAGAAAGCCGGCCATAGCGCTGAGGAAAGCCCAAGGGCGGCAACGAGCTGAACGGGACAAACAGGTGTGAGCTGAGGAGAGACCTGCTCACCTTATTCTGTGGACCAACGAGTCACTTCATGATATAAAACTGGAGGTTTTTATTTTACAATGAGGAAAAATGTTTAGCTATAAGACATAAGTAGCACGGTGGTATTGAAAGAGACAGTTGTGTAATATTGTATAAAAGAGTCTGTATAATCTCTCACTCGTCCAGGAGTGGTTTAAGTTAGGAAAAAGGTAATCGTCTGAACATTGCTTTTGAAATCAGCTCTCATCCAGAAGCCTTTATAAATTTAAGACAGGGTTTATAATGCACTGAGCTAGGTGCATTATAGAGGTTTTTTTTTTCAATTTGTACCTGAAACTGCAAAGCTTTTGTTTACATGGCAGCCTCATTATAGGTTGTTCTAACCCTAAATCCTGTCTCAGACCAGTGCCATCAAATTGAAAATGACTTCTGGATTTGAGTTGAAATGCCTTGATTTAAAAAAAAACAACCAAAAAAACCAAAAAAAAAACTGCTCAGATGACTACCTTTGACACCTTCATGTATAAAAGACAAACAAATGGTAAGATCTCACATCACAGCGTAGGGTCTATGCTAATTTGAGTTTTTGAACAGTTCAAATGATAAAGATATTTGCACCTCAACAAAAACACCCCTCTCCACACTACTTCATTCAACTGTTTTTTTAAATAACTATTCTTTTTGTCAGACAGCAGAGTTTGTTTCTTTACCTGCTCATTTTTAGAATTCAGCTTAAATTCCCTTCCCTTCTTCTACAAGTCATCTATCTGTCAGCGTGTTCATATGCTTTTCTCTTTACTTTTGACAGTAGTAAAGTGTTAGTCGAGTTTACAAGCATAACCAAACATTTCTTAGACCACTTTTGACAGTTTTGAATATCCATATTATTCATAGTCGGTGAAATGTGTTTTTGAAAAAGTTTTTGACCAGAAGTACAAAAATGGCGTAGTTACCTCACACTCAGGAGCAGAAGGACTGAAATAGCCAAACATGTCCGGACTGTGGCTGGAGTAAGCTATCACTGCCACAGCACAGGGAGCAGCAACGGGAAAAAACCTGGCCGTTTAATACAACTTTCCTCACTGGCTGAAGACTGCACAGTTTGGGGAGATATTGATTTTTTGGAGCTACTTTTACCTTTTGTCACACATTAGTCATTTTGAGAAAGTAGTAATAGTATTTTTTTTTTGCTTGTTTAAAAAAAATAAATTTAAAAAAAGTACTTGCACCAATCATCAGTTGCGGCACCCATTCCATGTTAAAGGCTGGTTTACTACTACTAACGCACACACAAACTAAAAAAAGTAGACAAATACAAAGTGGAGTAACTGTCTTGCCTAAGGACACAACAACTTTATAAACTGAGAATTGAACTCAGCCTTTCAAGTGGGCATTTTACTGTTATAGCCATATCATTGAGTCCAGTATTGGGTAAGATTGAAAAAAAAAATGCAATTTTTGGGGGTTTTCTTGATAATAGTACCCAGAACATATTTTTCATTTTAGAAAGGTGCTAAAACTAAAACATGCCTGTAAACATTTTGGTTGAGGTTCCGCTATTGCACAAAAAAGTGAACTGTAAAATTAAAAATGTCACCATTTTTAGTTTGCAGATTACACTTGACTAATTTGCAATCATAAAATGTATATTCTATTTTTGCATACATTCAAAACAACCATTTCAGTGTAATCTTGTCGACAATTTATTGCTGGGTTTCACATCACAGCATTCTACAACTCAATAATATTTAATACAGATGGGCGGCAGGCAGCTAAAATGAGTATTATTGCTGATTTGTGTTGTAATAATAACAAAATCTAGGGTCTAATAAAACCATTTACTGTTCGTAGATGACCCAGAAAGTCTCATAATGTTTGAATTTTTTTTTCTGTTGTTACTTAGATAAATAACAGCTACATAACACATTAGGAGCAGTTTTGTCTTTTGTTTTAAGTAAATAAATGCTGTTTTCAAAAAAAGCTGGATCGGTGTATCCCTAGTCTATTTACTACTAGAAATGATCAGATTCAACATTTATGAATTTACCTCTTAGATATTTTCATTTCACTTTCAGGAAAGTGCAACATGGCCGTTGCGCCACATCTGAAAGTGAAGTATAACAAATAAGCCATATTTCCCATTACAAATTGCGGTACACCACTGAACACTACAGTACATTACATTGTTTTAATTACCAGTGTGATGATTTCAGCCACACCACATATAATCTATCGCTGATGTACACTGCGAATTTAGCTACAGACTAACCACTGTCTGGTTTCAAGACAAAAGCTGACAGTGGAGCGTTTGAAGCAGCAGCGTGGATGAAAAGCCTTTGTAATTGGCAGCCATTACAGCCACAAGACCATCCTTCCACAATGGCACCAGGGGGAAAGCAGTCTCATGTTTTTGTACGTGACAAAGGGAGCAAAAGGGACAAGTTTGTTTCATAAGAACAATGTGTGTGTTGTGAGGTTCTGCTAAAGCCGCTGGCGACAGAAGCTGAGAATGCAAATGTGTCTAATTAGTCTTATCGAGACCTGCTCTGTGAGAGGAAGATTATATTATTTATGATTTGGAATGATGTGCTGCTTCATATACGCAATAACCTTCTTCAGAATAATTTTTCATAAACTATTACACATTTTTACCTTTGCATTTCTACTTATGTCTACTTATATTTTGGACATTTCTAAACCGCTATTGGTGGATTTCAGTTTCTAGAATGTGATTATGAGTGTGTTTATCTTGCATATTCACCAGGACAAAACTCAAAACTAAACCTGGACTAACCAAGGACTAGAACAAGACCAACCCATGTCCACATCAGGACTAAAATGGGCACAATTTTGGACCAAATAACAGGTGTAAATGCATGTTATGTCATACTCCTAGATAGGGTGGGTCAAGATCCAGTTTTTTTCTTAAGAGATGTCAGAAACTCAGCAATAATAAGAAAATTTTCTGTATCTTTGCAACCTGTCATCCTTAAATATTAGTAGCAACTCCATTTTATTCATGTGGCACAGGATTTCCATTTTTCCTCTCTCGTCTGCCATGTGTAGACAGTGGTTCTGGCAGTTTCCCCTCGCCTCACCACGGTGCCATGCTCCGCTCCATTATCACATCATTAGAGCTGCAACATGCTACAAACTTTCTCTGACGTGATCCAGATTCTAACACCTACCTCCAAACATCAACACATGTGTCTTTGTGTGATCAAAATAGCAAACTGAATCCGTTTGGTGACATTGTGAACGCATGACAACAGACTTGGATTGTCAGAGCGACTTCAGCTTCCAAGTGTTAGCAATGTTTTGGTTTATTTCTGGTGTATTTTGAAGATATTTCTCTGTGGAAGCTTATAGGTAGCTAGAATTTTGTGTACTTTCTCACATTATATTGTTACATGCTCCCAAGTGATGTACGCCAACTACTGAGTCCTAGCACGTATGGGGTAATTGATTTTGGGTAATGGAACAATCTTTCCGTGTCAGTGCCTGGGTTTCTGGGTGAATAATTTGATCATAAATCTATAAGAAATACCCAGATCACTTCAGAATGATGAAAATTAGTATTGGTAAAAGTGGTATTTTCATTTAAAATGAAAAATTATACCTTTGGAAATGTGAAAAGTCCTCAAAATGTCACAGGTAACAGAAACCTGAAACTCCATGAACTCCAGCTTCATGTTATAGCCACCATTTTGAGGACTTTTTGTTTAGCTTTCTCAATTGCCCTGGTAACAATCCTACTTTTTCATCACTCTGAAAATAATGAATGAATCAAAATTTCAATAACATTAATATATGGACACACTATATGCATATTAGCACTACAGTAACCTAGTTGACTGCCCCCATCTCAGTTATCAAACCCTGGAATACATGAAATATTCAATACATTTAGGTCTACAAAAACTACTAAAACTACTTGGAAAAATGCTTTTGTTTTATTGTTTTGAGCAAAAGAAACTTAGTCTAAAGACATTTTGTATATATGATACCTTCAAAGTGTATTCATGAATTTTTTTTTCTTTCTTGAACTAGTATGAAAAAATGATCCTAGATCAGTGGTCAAAATAAATAAATCATCATTATCATCATCATCATTGTATTCCCTATGCCTATCGGAGCAAGTGGTAGAAATTTTTCAGGGCACTACTAACTGTTTTTGAGAAATTGTATTGCTACTCAAGGTCAAATTTTGTCTTTAAGTCAAGAACATAAATCATTATAAACCTAACTATAGCCTGTATTCCATATACCCTACCACTATACATCAGAGCAACTCCACCTTCTGACCTGAAGCAATACATTACCCACACCCTCTCCACAAATACCCACACATTAAACACAGTAAGTGGACCAAGCGTTAAAATTAATGATCATACAGTTTTTGTGCTTACAGCCGTGTACTGTAAGCTACATTTATTAACTAGAAGAGGCTATACATTCCGGAAACGCATGCTCCCTAGAGGCTCATTCATCAGTTGGAGCACCCAGCGTATCGGCCGCCCTGTGATTCCGGTTTCCTCCTCTTTCCTGAGTGACAGTATTCCGCCTGCTCCGTTGGTCTCTTTCCGTCTCCCCGCGGGTTTAATTTGTGCAAGCTGCTTTTTGAATTGTTGCAAAGGAGATGCAGGAGCAGAGCCAGTGAATGGTCTTGCTGTGCCTGGCTCAGTTTGGCTGCCAGTTCATCTGCATTTTCCCGTTTCGCTTCATAACTTTGGCACGGCGCAAACACATCTGGGACTGAGATGCTAGCAGGAAATAGGGAAGTGTGGTAAAGGTCAGTGGGCTACGACACGTGGAAAGTGACAGGCAGAGAAATAAATGGACTCATTATAAAGACAAGTTTGTGCATGTGTGACTTGACATTTGTTGGGTTTTCTTATTAGATTAATGATGTTTTTAATAGGCAAGGCAGTTATGCTATAAATGAAGTGAGAATGAAAAATTATGATATATATGAGAAAATAACTTCCTGTGTTAATTACAGTTGGTAAATTATGTAAAGGCCTTGATATATGTATGTCTAATACATTCCTAGTTTTATTATTTCTTTTTACTAGGCTATATGTTAACTCCAAACGTAGTTTTTGTTTAATGGACTACTGATAGTGGAATTCATTGTGAACATGTCAGAAAATGTATGATTTTCATCCTCATTTTATCTGTAAACCCCAAACTTTAAACAGAAGCCATTATTTTTTATCAGATCAATTTGTCAGTGTGTGAAGACTGCATCTATTTGTTATGGAATTTATACTTTATTCACTGTTTTATCTGGGATGTCAGTTGAAAACACATTTTCAGTCATATCAATAAAAGAACATGGTAAGAAGGCAACAAACTAACTCTTATACAAGTGATTTAAATCAAAGGTGATTTAATTAAGAATAACCAGACTTATATGTAACCTCAAAGTCTGCGATATTCAACATTCTAAAATAACAGGAGCTTATTATAAGAAGCCAATGGACCATGTAAAACTATTGGTTAACACACATCACTGCACTTAATACAGCCTGACCAATGACCCACAGTTACACTGTTTATTTACACCTTATAATAGGACTGCACAATATTGGAAAACGTAGTGATATGCGATTTGGCTGTAAAGTACTGTGATATTGATATTATTGCGGTATTTTAATGCTGTTTGACTCAGTAATTTCAGTTATGATGAAAGTTAAAAGTACATGCTTTTATTCCATGCTTTATTCCGGAAGTTGCTGTGGGCAATGAGTTGTATTATTTTGCAATGGGCTGCCGATCTTGGCAGCAAACAAGTTCTATATGGAGCACAAAACTGTTTTGAAGCTTCCCAGACAATCGGTGCATTGTTGACTTGTTGTTGTACATAAACATTGAACCTTTGACACAAATCAACCTTATATAATATTTTAGCTGCGAAACTTTTCCCAAATTTTCCATTGAAAGGAACGGGATTGCCACTTAACTAGAAGTGCCACCACAAAAAAAAGCACGGGTTAGTCACACGGAACTTTACTTTACGGAAAAAGTGGGCGGGGCGGAATAAGGTCAATAAGAAAAATTATGAATCAGTCATTAATAAAGTCAGCTTTATTCACTTTTTTCTTTTTTTTTTAAAAACCTTGGTGTCCTTGAGAACCTTGGTGTCCTTGTTGAGTTTGTTGCGATATCAATTGTTGCTTAGCCTGACACGATAATTATTATATCAACTTATCTTTCAATATGTGAAAGCTGGAAGAATATATTTTGGGGTTTAGTATTTATCATGTGTACAGTTTGGGGAGGTTTTCATTTGTATGTATATCGATATCGATACTTTTGATATATTGTGCAGTCCTACTTTATAACATTGCCAAACTCTGAAAGCAAATTCTATCTTGAGCTGTCACCTCATCTGGTACCACCACTGACATGTCGTTATGCTAATGGCTTCCTTCAAAGGTTTAAATGAAGCCAGACTCAAAGCTACATCTGACAGAGGAGCGGCGTCGCACTGGAGGTGACTAGAGGGGACAGATGAATCAGCAGCATCTGAACCTGCGCGCATAGACCTTCAGAGAGTCTGCTCAGAGGAGACAAGCACTCCCTCGCACCCGAGTATAGAGCAAGCACTCCCTCACACCCGTATATACAGCAAGCACTCCCTCACACCCGAGTATAGAGCAAGGCCATGTTTGAGCTGTACATATGGATTTACACCTGTGCAGGCCAAAGTATGTTGTTGAGTTGTACGATTGGACATCATAATATCAGCAAAACTTTCTTCTACTTTTTTCAGTTTTTCAACTTGACCCCTTGTTTACTTGAGGCTAATTACACAGTGAACCAGTCATGTTTCTCTAGTCTAGAGGTTTAATTCACACTGAGTTGGCACAAGCAATTTTTTACATAGATATGTTTCTCAACATGTCACTCCACTTGTTGCCTATATTTCATATTTACAGTAAGCTGTATTTTATGAACAGTATGGTTACTGTTTATGCTTATACAAAGTGGGAGTTTCTTATGCCAATCTATTGTCCTGGTTGTTTTTAGACCATGGGGGAGAATTTTAGACAATGGGAGGCGTTATAGTCTCCTCCACTATAGAGATACACAGCGTGATTGCCCACGGATGACCTTTCCTCGCACACTGCCCCACACTGTGACTGGAGTGGGCAAACTGGGTCAAGTGTCCTATCCAGGGACCTGGCATCACTTTTGCACAAGATGTGAACCAGCTACCCTCTGTTTTCTTTGGATCTGGGATTCAGAACGACATTAGAGACCAGGGGAGTACTCATGGATGGGGACACAGGGGTCTGTTGTGTCCACCCCCAGAGTCTTTTTTCCCATTTCTTTTCATTTGATCATTTATTTTGAACACTGCAGACACAAGAAAACATACATAAATAAAATATAAAATATTATGTAATCATGTTCAAAGAAGTGGGAAGAAGTTTTAACAACTTTTTAAATTTAATTTCACCCCATTACTTCACATAAAATTACAGGATTTTACATTTGATGCTTCCTGCTGTGTATCTGCCCTAAATTACAGACTTCTGGAGACAATAAACAACACAATAATCTCAGTACTTCTCTCACAGTTCCATAATCTATAGTTTCAAAATCCATAGCGTTTGAACACATGCACTGTATACTTATTTTTGAACTGCCTTAGGTTTATAGAAAGTTTTATTCCCTTGCTTATATTGTTCCATAGTCTCTCACCATTTGAGGAAATGCAAAATCTTTTCCTACTTGTGTGAGGCTTACTGAATCTAAAGTTGTGTTGTCCTCTTAACAGATACCTCCTCTCTCCGTTCTTGAACATTTTTGTATATTATTTGGTAAAAATGATGACTTGCTTTATATGTAATTTGAGCGGTAAAATAATTCACAATATCTGTACATTTCAGTAGCTTTTATTGAACAAACAAAGGTACGTACAAAATATCCCACTTTGTGCATGATTTGTATGGCCCTTTTTTGAAGAGTGATAAATGGTTTTAATGAAGTGTCTCAGATCTCCGAACAATAGCTGAAATAGGGCAAGATCAACAGATCAACAGTATAGCATATGGAGTGATTTATAGTCCAGTACTTTTTTGCTTTATTTAGATTTTTTCGATCTCGACTCGACATCTATTTGTAATTGCATTCATGTATCATTTTTACAGTTTCCAAATAACATAAATTTTGTTTTTCCTAGATTTAAAGCTAAATTATTCATGTTAAATCAACCTTTTATCTTACTCATTTCTTTTATGACTTCAACAAAAATTTCATCTCAATTTCATCCCCAAAACAGAAAATATTTGTGTCATCTGCAAATAACACCATGCTTATTGACTTTGATACTTTATATATATAATTTATAAACAAAATGAATAATTTTGGTCCCAATACAGACCTTTGTGGTACCTCACAAACAATATCCACGTTTAAGGAACAAACATCACCGCGCTTAACATACTGCTGTCTTCCAGAAAAATAGCTTTTAATCAATTTTAGATTTTACAGATTGCAGTCCATGTATTCAGAATTTTCCTGCTTTTTCAAAAGGCATGTGTTTTGAGCTATTTCCACATTTGTTTCAGCTAAGTGATCATTTATGAATACATTTGTTTTCTTTAGTTTTCTTCCCTGCCTTAGAAGTGCCACTTTATGTTTCCTGTTTGTAAACCTGAGTATTATGACTTGGTTTGTCTGTGGCACTGTTTTTGGACAAGGGGTGACATGCCTCAAAACTGTTGCAGTCAAGTTGGATCTCTTTGGACTCCAGGAAGATTTAACATTCTGCTAATCTGGCTCTTCTCTGGTGCCGATTACTGCCCGAGGACATGACAACGGCTTTACCTGAAGCCCCGTAACAATAACATCATTCAGTCCTGTATATTGCTCCGGGTCCGCGACTCGGCTCTCCAAATATGCAAGTCACTTATCCTTCTCTCCATTCTGTTTATGAAGGGTCTTCACCTCTTCAACCAGTGGGAGGATAGTATTTTGCTGCTCTTTTATAGTGCCAATTTCCCCTTTGAGGAAGCCAAGCGACTTTTTTAGGCTTCTGATCTCTTGGTCCCATTACACCCAGGATATTTTTGGGTTGCTCCCACACGCTGGTAATTTTCCCCGTGAGGATGTTGAGTGACTTTTTAGGTCGTCAACTTATTCAAATATCTGCGCCTTTTTTTTCTCCATTTTATCTTTGCCATTGGCAACTGAACAGCTGATCTGCTGTTAGCACTTAGTAAAGCTTCTTGAGTTGGGCCCGTTGGGCCACTGCTTGCTTGCTTCAAGTCTAAGAATTCAATCGTCTTCCTATGGAAGTCCATGTGAGTTTTCTTACACCAGGCCCCTAATTTTGGGGACAGATCTGTAAGGATTAACCTTGTGGGAGCTATGATAAAATGCCATTTGCTAACTGCAACCATTCTAATTGCTATTTTGTTCGCATTGTAATAAATCTTGCAGCCTGATTCACTAAATTAAGAAAAGCAACATCCTCTCCATCTCTCTTTTTCTACACTGTCTTGTCTATACGCGCCATGGCAGTAATGAGTTGCTCAGTTTGCAACTTTCGGACTCATTTTCTTTCATCAGTGCCGAGGGTAGAACTGCGGGAAGAACCACAAACCCTCCACCGCCTTGTCTGTGTTTTTAAAGCCTACTGTTACCCAAAATGTCTTTGCACACCTATTTTTACAGTCACCGCAGGTGACGAAGTAAACGAAGCCAGTGGAGATGTGGCAGGGCCTAATGCCACAGCTGTAATGATCCATGATGCAGCAGATCGGAGCATAAATCACCAACATCCGGTTTAAAACAATGGGAGATTAAGTTGGCTAATGAAGTGAGGAGGAATCCGGGGGAGAGCTTGTATCAAACTTCACTGCACAGGACTGTTGACAATAGCAGCAGACTCCCCGCTGTTAGCATGTACACTGCGCCATTCGTCTGGTGAGGGGTGGCTCTGATTAGAAAAGATGGAGCCAGGTTAAGAATCTTTGGTGTTTACTGTAAGAACTTAAGACAGTATATTTGAATTTTCTTTGTAGACTTTAGCATTTTAATAATCTTAGCATACTAGCATGACATTTAAGATGTTGAACCTCCCACGTCAGGGTACTCTTTTCTTCTTTATACCAGATTTATAAAATATTTTAAAAAGACTTCCAACCTTGAGGTAAAAAAAAAACTCCTAACCCCACGCTGCTCATGTGCAAGAAAGATAATCAATCAATATAACTTTATCTCAGGGGGCTATTTAAGCTTATTGAGCAGTTAAAATACAAGAATAAATAGATAAAAACAAATTACAAAAGAAATGTATCTGTGTTCAAAGTTTAATATGGGATTAAAGTACTGATGGATGCTGGGGTGAATTGTAATCCATCATTTTAACAACATTAGAAGTAAGGTAGCAACACTACAGGTCTATTTTACTTTAAGGTCTTGAATGCTTGATTCCAATTATGCCAGTCCAACACTAACTAAAAATTCTGTTTATGCTCTAGTTGCACCAATTAAAATACTTGTTTAGCCTAAAACAAATGGGCTCTCTGGAATACTAATACCAGCTCATCAGTTGAAAAACTTTGAAGACTGGTGCAGGTATAGGCCTATGCTTCTAACCATTATGTTGTTACTCTTTTGCACTTATCTCATCCTAAAGCTAACAACAGTAAGATGGGATGCTTAAAGTAGCCTGACTGTGCTAACGTGAAGATTTCTCCATGTGTCAAATTTAGGCTTAAGAGAGGCCAACTCTAAATAACAAAAAATGTGCCATTTTATAATGCTACTTGCATGGAAAACTCTGCCGTGCTATCGACTGAAATGTTCTTCAAATCTCATATGGTTTTCAGAGCTAAAAAAATCTTTTATTCGGTATTTTCCAGGTTCAATAAAAGCTACTAAAATCCTATCTTCTCTTATTGAGAATTTATCTTCTCACCAAACCCCTCAGCGTATTACACAAAACACTCAAGACATTGTAGTGGAAATTTGACTGGTTTGAATTCTCTGCCGCTGTTTGCTTGGCCTTTGGAGACAGAGGGATCAGAAACCTAACCTGCATCCACACGAGACCAAGTCAAGCAGTTTAGTCTTCTTTAGCGCGTCTCCTTTGAGCCGCAGGCAGCTCTGAGTCAATATCCGCTGCTTAGCATTATTGCTTTAGCAGCCTGGTGCGATGGAGGCTGAGGAGGTAAATAGAGAGGGATGAGTTGACAGATGATTCAGGGATGATGGGGCGATTATCTGTGCAGGAACAGCGGGGTCCAGACACCGGCAGACAGCGGCTCATTTAGCATTTAGCCACAATAAAGGCCGTGTGATAGACACGGAGAGGACAACCTTTGATGGGGACATTCTTCACATCTGATAATGGGCGACACTGGTGTTTGTGTTCTTAGCCTTTTCATCACAGAAAATATAACAAAAATGTGAGGTGGAAAAGTATTTGCAATGGACATAGATTTTATATCATGTGTCCTTTACTGTCCTACATTCGAGGTTTAAATACTCTGTTTTCACCTACCCCCTATCCCCACCCATTCCTCTGTTCTTACTTGCACTTATTCCATTCTGAATCCAATTTTCAAACTTCCTCTGAATGATTCTCTCAAATAGCCTATTCAAAAGGCTTATTTTAAGACTGTAGTTAAACTAAAAGAGGAAAGCTGTACTTGCATGTTAAACAGCACCTCCTACAGTGAAGTATTACCCATATGCAAAGTGCGCATCCATAGGAGGTCCATGTCAGAGCATGTTAATGAGATGCAGCTAAATGTGAAAATAAGTGGGATAGTCATCTTTCGGGGTAAGGCCATGAACCTGCATATTTTAGGTCAGTGGAGTGTGCCGTGAAAAACAGAGGGCGCTTTGAGATAGTTCTGCCCCAGAGGCTGCAGTGGGGGGCTAACGGCATAAAAGCACCGGCCAACTCCCTGGACACCTTCTCACCCGGGAAAAGCACAATCTGCAACTTCCAGTCTGCATGGAAATTAGGATAAGTACCAAGACTGTGCCAGTATTTGCATTACAAAGTCGACTATTTCTTTATTCTATTGATCAGTCAGAGGAGGCACGATTTTTCTAGTTTATGGAAGCAGAACAATTTAGAGAACAAAACGCTTAAGATCAATGAAAAAAAGTGCACAGGGCATAGCAAAGAGGAAACAATACTAAAAAATGTATACTGCCAAAAATGTAGCATGGATTAAAAAGGATTGATTTCATAACAATAATCTTTTTATATACTTTTGGCTAGGTTAGACTATCATTTAACATTTTAACATCACACTTCTGACTGGTTTTGGGATAATAAATTGAACTAAATGGGTAAGAAAATGCTGAATTTTATTCCACGTTATTAAACTGGTTATAGACCAGAAAAAAACATAATCATATTAAACTTGTCAGCCAGTAATCTAGTTCTGCTCACAGAGAAATTTAACTTCTGTGCTGTACCAAGAGCACTTACTGCCAGCTCAGCCCTTGTTATCTTGGCCTACGTCATGAGAGGTATAATACTCCCTACAACAGAAGCATAGCCAGACTTGAATGGACAATACTATCACAAAGTCTTGAGGGTTCATGTTTCCCATACTGATGGTAAATATACTTCTCCTGAATTAGAACTTCAGTCTCATGCCTCTTCTTCCTACTCTTAGGTCACTTCTATTTATTCTACAACAATAAGAAGCATACTGTGAAATTGTAAGTCAAATCATCTAGTTCTCTCAACTAATTCAATCTAGCCGAAACAACTCGAATCAAGTTAACCTTCTGGTATTTTTTGCAGTGTGCAGTCTTGCAGTGTGGTGTTGCCTGGAGTTAGGAGTGATGTAAAAAGCAATGAGGTGACAGCAGCATCCATCAGAGTTGTGTGGATGGATTGGTCATGCCTGAGGATGGAGAGTTGAGACTCACTACAGAGGGAGAGAGGGAGATGGCATGAGGTGGCACTGCGCCAGAGGCAGTGGGGTTTTAATAGAAGTTTCTTTGTTCAAACCTGGGGCTCCTCAAAATGTGCTTTCGACACACTGCCCAAAGCTAGGTCAGGGGAAAGACTTGTTTTGAAAAGTACTTTTGAAGAAAGAATGGAAAAAAAGTTATATATGTCATATCTTACAAATATTGGAATTGGAATGGATTTTTACTTCAGATTATTGCCAGTTTTAAACCAGAATATGTTAACTCTTTAGATAACAGCTGTGATGAGCCTAAAATGATAAAGGGTTAACGTTTCTATAATTGAATCCTATGGAATTTCTA
The DNA here is from genome assembly GCA_000787095.1 of Periophthalmodon schlosseri. NCBI lineage: Eukaryota > Metazoa > Chordata > Actinopteri > Gobiiformes > Gobiidae > Periophthalmodon > Periophthalmodon schlosseri. The sequence continues at coordinate 29,103 of KN477346.1, forward strand.
TAAAAGATAGAAAAGACTTTCCAGATGTCATAAATAATTGGTTTGTTTTGTCATGGTCACAACTGCCATTGTTATCAGTGAACACAGTCTCAGTGCCAAACATTTCTTTTTAAATATTCTTTTGCTGTAGGAGCTGGAGTTTAAAGATACTTTCCAGACAGGATCAAATCACAGGGTACAGGATGTCTACATAATCAGCAGCAATGCTATAATAGGCTCTGAGCACAACAGCGCCCGGCAACCTCACTGTTAGTGTCACTACTTCCTGTCCAATTTTATCTCTGAGGTTTTTGCAGTTGTGCTAAAGTTAATAAATATTTAAGAAATATATTTAAATTGTGGGGGGATGTCACTGAACACATGTTAAACACTACACAAATAAAATGAACACTTCACCGGAGACACATCTGTGTTTAGAGAGAGGGATATTTGTGTCTCAATGCTAACGCTAATGCTGATTTTGAAGCATAATAAATATTAAAACAGCACCACAAACTGTAGTATTCTACATATACAAATAATTGAGTAGTCTTTATTTTAATTAATTTGTATTTGAATAGGTTGTTTATTTTATGTTTTTTGATTTTAATAAAAGTGCCTGTTAGCTTTGAGACACAGGGCGCTAGCTAGTTTGCTGCTGTGCACAGAGCCTATTGTCCAGACATTGTAAAAATGAAAATAATGATCTGTAAAATTTTAATGCCGAGCCAGATGGTGCTTATACCGTTCCCAAAAGTGTTATAGAAGTAAAACTGCTCATGACCTGATACCTGCATGAATGATATGACAGTGCAGCCAACCCTGTCATGATGTAAAGTGAATAAAAAGGAGATGATGTCATTATGAATTTGCGTACGAAAGACTTCTAAATAGCTGTTATGCAATGTTGTAGGTTGCCATCTTCTCTTTCCTCAGTCTGCCATACAAAGATGCCTGTCCAACCACCTTTTGTAAAAACTATTTCTTATTTTCACAAACTCGCCGTAAAATTTGATCGTCCACGCTCCGGGTTTTTCCATGACACTTCTGCTTTGATTCTTTGGCTTGCGAGAGAAGACTTCTTTGTTCCTACCTTGGACACCTCTCATGCTATATCTTCTGCTACATTTGCACTAGCACTCTCTGAACTAGAAAAACCCACTGCCAAACTCCTCCGTAGTGTGTTATTCTGGGCTGCACTGTGCCTGTTTGCGAGCTCATGGGACAGAGGGGGAAATCTGTTGGGTTTCCTCACTGCTAAATAATTGATTGGACGAGCTGGAGGAGAGAGAAGCTACACATAGAAGTGAAGGACAAGGGCACTTAGTGAGGGAAGTTCTGGAGTTAGCTTGGACTGGCTAAACCCGCTGAACTTGGCAGAGACAAAAGGGTTTTATATAGAGGATGTGTAAACTCAGGAAGCTTCCCGTCAGAATGAGTGCACAGCCTGTCTCAAAACAGCACTGCTGCAGAAAAGAAACAGGCTCTAAACAAGGATATAAAGTAAGAATTGGTGGAGTGGATGTCTGTTTGTTTGAATGGGGGATTGCATTTTTGCACTTCATCTATTGTATTGGAAGTTGAAATATTTGTCTTCAAATATGTGTTATACAGTAGTTCAAAGCTGAGTCTGGTCAGTCACCCTAAGCAAATTCCGGCTGGTCCATGTTCATTTAAGTTAAAAATCCTATACATGATTTTTATTTATTCAAATTCATTCACAACATCAAGTGGCAGGAGGATTTCACCAATATGCTTCTAAGGCAGTTTATTAACTGGAAGCTTTTATATGATGTTAACCATATAAAAGCTACCAGAGATATTTTTTTGTAATTTTTTTTTTGTAATTTTTGAAATTTTTTGAATTTTTTTGTTTTTTAATCAGGCTTATCAAAACAAGGTTGTTAAGCCTATGTTATTATGTGTTTATGTTCAGTGCATCTGCTTAAAATTAGACTTACTCACTTGTCTGTCAGCAAATCACAGCCTACCTTCTCTTAAAACTTTACCAATACACACTTCTTTTCCTGCCTTCTTTCCTCTGTCTACACCGCAGCAGCAGAACACTCAGCTGCCTCACCTTGTCCATCTTTACTACCATCCGTATAGGTCTTAAATTGATTTTTCCCCCTGTAAGAAATCCATCATTCTCTCCTCTGGTATTTTATTGCAACGTCTCTATCTGCTGAGGTCAAAGCACCAAAACATATCCAACCAGTATTCTACAATTTATTGCACATTGCTTATTTGTCATTATCTGTCTCACCTGGTTGATATTTTTGTTAGTTCATCACCTAGGATGGGCCATGTTTTTTTATAGTATGACGCTCTGTAGGCAGTGGCTGTGAACTTGAAATGAGTGGGAAAGGCAGCAGTGGAGAGCTCAGAGTGGACTGCTACAACCAATCTGTGATCAAAGGTATCAAACATGAGAAAAATCCTTTGCTTCTCTGGGCTGTCATTTCAAAAAGTCTTCAAACTAACCTTCCCTCTGCCTCCTGGTGATGTGAGGTGCAGGGTCGACTGTTAGATTTGAATTGCATCCAAGACGTGATAATTACGAATGCTCGGAGTCCGCAGCTCTGCCCCAGTGCGCTCATGTCTGGTGTTATTGTAGTTAAGGGAGCACTGAAAGCCTGTGGCAAAAGTGTCAGCTTCACTCTCAGCTTTTAATGAAATCTATTGTTTATGCTGAAAAAGCCTGCATAAATACATAATGAAAAGAGCAGGTTGAGGGCTCCAAGTGCCTGACAGAACCGTTTTGATGTTTGGGAAATAATTACAGAGCCACCATGAATTTTATCCAAGAAAAATACTTTCCAAAATGTTACATGGTGTTATTTGTTTAAAAGCTTTTTGAGTAGGTGTTTTTGAAGAGGTGTTATGTCAACCCACGAGCATTAAAGAGGAGGTGTCTGGGGAGGGAGGGAGGTCATGGGTATTCAAAATGTTAAGGCTGGTTTGATGGATACATTCCTAATTCTTTAAAGTGTGTTATGTAACTTTTTTGGATAATGATCCGCCACTTGCTCGCTTGTCGTCTCCATGTTATTGCCTCTGTGTTATTCCTTGGCCTGTAATGTTCCACGGTATTACAGTCAAACTTGTCTATCTCCATGGAGACAAGCGAGTGACATCACTAGATCAAGTTAGGGGTCAGATCTGTAGAGCGCTGAGATTGCTGAATGCGCTGATGTTTTTCAAGGTATTTTTAGCAACAAAAACTCCTCTATTTGAGTAAATGAAAGGTTGATCAGTTCAATGCTGCATTATAGACTAAGCACTGATATCTCCATGGGGTCATGCAGGTGGCAAACCCTTAACCAGAAAAGTTACTTAGTGCACCTTTAAGCAGAACTAACAAACACGTTTTGTATGGTGCTGGTGAGATTGAAATCTCATTTACTTCAACAATAGCAGTAACTACCAGGCTTTGAAGCATATTGAACACAGATGAATACAATATAGGTCTCTTATATTTGTCTGTTCAGCTTGTGTAGCGACATATGTAGTGCCCTCAGATGCAGGTGTGTGGAGGCCTGTTGCAGAGGGCCAGCTGTCAGGCCGTGTGCAGCATTGGGACCTCAGTCTGTAGCTAAAAACATCCCTGTTCTGTTCTGAAGAGAAGAGCTCAAAGGCAAAGACAGCACATCCAGAGTATGTGTGGTGACAGAGCAGACAAGAGCAGAGGAGGAGAGAATGTCAGTATGCCACAGAGATGTTCAATATATGCTATGTGATGATTTGGAGAACATTTCATCCCAAAAATGTATACTGCTATTTCTGCTATATAGTGATAGGGAAAAACAAGTTTGTTGCAAAAAATATGATGCAAAAAATCATAATATTGCATAGTAATTTTACATCTTGGTTAGTTGTCCGCACATGTTTAAAGGTGTCTGCATTCAGTTTGGAGCTGGTCTCTCTGAAGATTAAAACAAACAAACACAAAAATACAACTTTATAAGCAGAACAGCAGCAGTCCCAACACTGATTCTTGTAGTACCCTCAGATTTTTTAATAATTGATTTTACACCATTTATTTTAACACTTTGTTAAGAAAAGTTTAATTGTAGAAATAATATGATACAAACTAGAGATAGACCAATATATCGGTTAGCCAATATACAGGGCCGATATTTGCACTTTGCCTTCAATCTCCAGCATAGACCGATATTTAGTTTTGGCCGACCTGGTGCCTAAAGAATCCACACAAAGCTTTATTTGAACACTTTGGTGCAAATAGATAACTGTGACTAAACTGCTCTCTCATGGTTTGTTTTTAAAAAGAGCTTTGGGGGAGTTTGTAGTAAATTTAAATTACTCAATTTTTTTAAAAAGGCTTTGGGGGAGTTTGTAGTAAATTTAAATTACTCAATTTGGGGAAAATAATCTAAATCGGCCCAGCATATTGGCCCAGAAAATATCGGTAGACCTTATCAGCCATTGGTTTCTTTGGATTCTAAACAATCGGTATCGGCATCGGCCATGAAAAACCCCTTGGTCGATGTCTAATACAAACAACATATACTGTGAACCAGCCTCAGCTAAACTTTGGTTTGTTTCACATTTAGTCTGAACATTTTATTTATAAGACTTAAACGTTATGCTTTCCAAAGTTCAGGTGACAACTTGGATAGTGCCAAATGTATGTCAGACTGAGTAAGTGTATAACACAGTCTCGTGGTTAGCTTGAATGGACCATTTTGAGTGGATTTATGATTGGCTCTTATGTTTTGACTGCACTGCTAAAATTCCTCTGCGCACATTAATAGGGTGAGAATATGCCAAAGTTGTGCCTGGATGGGCCTGCCGCTTGTTACTGTGGGTACGGGAGCATTGCAGCCTTTAGCTACGAAATGTCAGCACAACTGTCAGCAATTAATTCAGCGCATTGTGTTTAGCCCGCTAAGCTCAATCTGCAGCACAATGAGAACCAGACTCGACACAAAGTGGATTATGGAGACAATAAACAATAAGACAGTGCAGAGGAAATGCCAACGATTTAAGGTGCTAATTAGCGAACATGCACAAAATCAACATCAGCTGTAAACGATTAACCCGGTTTTAGCCATTTATATTAGCTCTGTTGTTTTAGTATCAATACGCATACATTTGTTAGCTAGCCAAGCCACTTTGAGCCAGGAATACAACTATTTTCTATGAGCTACAATGCATAATGATTTATGCATATCTTTCAATGGTGCAAATAAACTGGAGTTTACGTTTTTAAACTGCAAATTTAGTTGAAATTTGGTAATGTATCTGGGATGTCTAAGTGAAGTATTACTAAAGAAGTTATTAAAAAGCTCAATTGTACAGTATACGTGCTAATTGTCTACATATCCTCAAGTTCGTTATGGTCTACATATACACCAGACTCTACAGTGATAATCAGTAACTCAATAAATTATGTGTAAAGAAAATGTATTTTCCCTAGACCTTTGTTTATAATTTACTCTTGGAAATTGCATTCTGAGCTTGCTTTCTAAACCTAAATGTTGTTTGGTAAAAGACAGGGAAAGCTGTGCAGAACTATACTATTATCAGTGAGTGACAACAAATTGTTCAGTAGCAATTATTTGGGGTTAAAGCAAGTATTTCTTCTCCTGCACAGTTCTGTCTCCAAATTGGGTCCAAACACCAGTAATTGGTATGTTTGCTGTGGCTGATTCTTGCTGTGTGTTTGTGCTAAATGAAGGCTTGAGACCCACTGCACTACTGGACACTTTTTCATTGTTTTCTTTTTAATGCTTCTCTGTACTTATTTGAAAACAACATTTGGTGTTCAAATCAAGATTCACATTGGCCTGACCTCGTCATAACCAGCACCGCCCCCACATAATCCTACAACAATGTAGAAACTCATGGTCTATACAATACAGAGCCTATGTTGCCTGCTGGGGCCAGACCACCATTTACATGCAAATACAGAGGTGTACAGGTCTGCAGTGCTGGTGGTGGGTGAGTGGGGGCCTTTGGGTGCTCACGGCAGACCATAGCACCCGTACAGCCTTGTGATGTGGAAGCCATCTGCCTCTACTTATCTGCTCCGTTTAGACCTGCTTTAATCAGGCTGTCTACTGCTGCCTGGACGCCTCCTCTCTGGCACCATCACAGGGAATCCCCTTTGCACACAAAAGAGCCAGTCCTGTTTGTAGTCCTGTCTCCTTAAGCAGCTAGACAACAATAGAATCAAGATCTTGTATTTATTTCATGACAGTTACAACTGCACTAAATACAAAGTCATCAGTTATGCGGTTGTATTATATCTGATTTTGTATTGCATGATAATAGAATGGGTTTTTGAAAGGGGATTATAGTGACCTTACACCCACGCTACATGCTGCACACTAGAAATGGATGGTTATAGTTCCACCATCTCCACCGTTTGATCTCTTTAAAATGAGTGATGGTGGCAATAAAGTGAAAATGTCTGGCTTGCACAGTTAAAACATATAGTGAACAGGGACACAAAAGAAAAAAGGCTGTTTGTAAGAAGCACCTTCATAAATTCAAATGAACGAGTAGCTGCACTGGAATACTCAAAATTATTTTTCTGAATATTTTCCGTACATGGTTTGGTTACTTCCCAACACTAACTCTAAGATCCAAGTAAAACCAGTATTCCTCTTTAAAGCAGTGAAACCATTTGTCCACTAGTCTTTTTTTTTTTCTACTTAACCTTGTGTCGTGATTTCACTTTTCCCACACAAACTCTGTGTGCTGTTGTGTGTGTGTGTCCATAATTAATTTGCAGAGAGCATAAGGCTGAGAGGAGAACTCCCACTCTCCCTGTGTGAGAAGTCGGTGTGGGCGTAGTCGACTTTATCTGCAGAAAAATAAAAGAGAAAGCTTTAGAGGCTGCGACTGAAGTGAACAGGATTACACCAGCTCACCTGTGTAAAAGGCAATTACGCCACAGAACGCACCGTACAATTGCGTTTGAAGACTATAATTATGAATCTATCCGAGTGGGACCTCTCTCCAACTTTTCTCTTGACTTGATGGATTTTGAGGACATCAGAGTGCATTAATGGAAGCATATTAAAAGCTAATCCTAGCGGCTATGATGGTAATGCTATGTAACATTCTCCTCCCAGCTAATGTTTTTATGGTTGCCGAGCGGAGGGCATTTAGATTTAGAAAGCTTATGCCCCATATTTTTAGCCATATCTACGAGCAATCTGGGTCTATGGCTGGCCCAGATCTGTCCCTCTATTTTGGGCAGCCCTTTAGAAAGTATTAAAACCCTGAGCTGGAACAATGACGTTTCAGAGGATGCATTACTAAATGAGAAGCACATCTGTCCAAACAGCAGAGAGGGAGAGGCATCAATCGTGTAAATGTACACAGAGAGAGTCATCAGCGGGGAGACAGAGTTAATAGACCTGGTTTATGTAACAACATAGGACACCCCAAACAAGAGGTCCTTTCTGTTTTTCATTGATTTTGGTTTTAACTTACCAATTTTATTCAGAGGATGTTCTGTCTTTCGAAACTTAAACTTGAAATGCCGTTGAAGTCACGTGCCTTTGATAATCTATAGCAGCTAACCTGACAATTATGGAAAATGATCAGTTATTGGTAATTTATTTACTATAGCACACACCAATGAACTATTTGCCCTTTCACAACTAAATGAATATATTTTTATGCCATTGTAGTCACACATTGCAGGAAAGAGAGGTGTCTTGAGCAGTACTTCCACATTGATGGGAGTGAAGTTTTTGGTTAGTGGGGAAGCAGCTACTAATATACTAAGTGGTCTGTTTGAGTAAGTTTCAGGGTTGTTATGCCACCCACAGACCATTACCTGTTCTTTTAAAAGTTGCTTCAACTATTTTAAACCATTATTTCTACTCATAGAATTAACTTTTAATTGGCCAACTATATAGCCACCATTTGCCAACGTGCTGTAAGTGAACTGACCTAAAAGCAAAGTTCTACAACACATTTAGTGACCTTACATTTTATATCTGGCTGTATATTCCAGATTCCAGTCCCACCTCTTTCTGAGAAGTGCAGCTGTATTGATTTTCTTCACATTTAGACTCCAGGTCCATCTTTGCTCTTACTCTGAGGAAATGCAAAAGGCCAAAGAGCCAAATAGTGCAGTTTGAAAATCACGTTCCGCTAACAGCTTTTTTCCATATGCAATTAGCCAAACAGAAGCTTTTTCAATTCAAACAGCTTTTCAAAAACAACTGTGGATATTAAAAACTTGCTTATACTGTAAATGTATTCATTAAAGGTGCACTGCATATACAACCTTTCCGAATGTGTCTGTGGAGATGTTATTGCTTTGCCTGGAATGTAAAACCATATGGCATTAAACACAGCTATTTATTAAATTATAAAAATACATACAACCTTGCCTTCTTACTGTAAGCAGGCTCACCTCTCCACAGATCTGACCTGTAACTTGTACTGGTCGAATCACCTGCTTGTCTCCCTGGAGATATAAGATGTAAGTTTAATGCTGTACTGTGGAACATGCCTAGTGGACCCTCAACCAGAAAAGTTACATGGTTCAGCTTTTAATTTTTTTAATATACTTCTTTAATGATTGAACCAAGAGCTGCAAACTGTTGGCGTATATGACCACCAAATTGTTTTTTACAGATTTTCATTCGAAGCCTGTATTTATCAGAAAGTAGTTTATAGTTGAAGCCTTTTGGGGTATTCAACAACCAACTCTGGTCCTGTAGCGTTCTTATATAACTCCTCCATGAGACCCCTGCCCTCTGTGCCCTAGCGGAGTGCTTTTCCCTGTACCAAACTTTCAATTGGCCGCAACATTTTTTTATACCTATGGCACTACTTTACGTACAAGTTTCTAAAAATACACCCGCGCACCCTCTTGGACGTCCCACTTCACTCCTCCTATCAGGCTGAATCACATCTCCCAAAAAACATGGCCACTCTGCGAATTACAAAGCCTCCAATATGTGTCTGCCCACTCCTGAAACAATTGTTGCCTTTGTTTTGAAAATGTGGAAAAGAATGAAAAGATTAAAGTTTGCAGAATAGACAAAGTGGGGCAAATGTGACATCACTACTGGCTAATTCCGTTTGTAAGGCATCGACAGATTTCCTCCACAACTTCACGGCTTTTGACGAGATTAAAGATGGATATTACTCAGAGCGCGAAAGAACACAACATTTGAGTTAACATCTACTAATGAAGTCTGAAATCTGTCAAAAAGTTTTTATGTCGGATATGTCAGAACAAACTGCCTTGATTTAAATGATTTAGTTGGATGCGCGCTCAAAATTAATATTGTTAGGATATTTTTTGTGTTTGTGTGTATGCCTGCTTCTTGTACTAGCATGGGTTTCACTCTATTTTCTCAAAGGGAAAGGTACAAAAAAGGCTATCCTTTTGTACTTCTAACATCAAGAGACCAAATCTGGCAGCACATAAGGTTGTGGCACAGCAGAGTGGTTGAACACAGCCTGTTCCCACTCAGGGTAAAATAACTTTGAATTATGTGAGCTCTATAAAAGAACACAATTAAGGGCTCCTCTTTCTACTATTTACAATGTTAACTGCCTATTTGTGCAGGTGCATATTTTTGACATTTCTGACATTTTTCTGGCGTACAATTTTTAATATTTGTAGTAGCTATAAAAGTTGTTTAAATTGTTGATGTGAGGAATAGGCTCTGATCCCAGGGAATGCAGTAATGGCTTATACAAATTCAATATCACAATATTAATAGATATGCTGACAATTATTTCTGAAACTCAGCTAAGAACTCTGTATACTTGTTGTCGGCCAATCACAACATGCCTTCTACTCTCTCGTGGTTCATATTAATATGCCTCCTCTCTCCTCATTTACTCTGCTGTTTCAGCTCATTCAACCACAATTTGTAATTTTTTTGATGATTGTGTAACAGACAGCAACATCTGAACCTTCATTGTTCTTCCATTTCCACTTCATTTCTCACTTTAAAAGGACAAATCTGATTCACTGTGGACAAACAGGAAGTGGTGCCTGGTAACACAGAGACTGGCAACTTAAAGCCACAGTATATAACTTTTTAAACATAAAATAGACTAAAATAAAAGCATGTTTTCTTTCATTTTGATTGTGGTTATATCACCAATATTGATATGTCTCTAGCTACTTTTGTGTTATAGCTTTTCTAACAGACACTTGTAACTTGTCTGGTGGAGGGTCAGTCACCTGCTTGTTGCATGGAGATGTGCCTGGAATGTTCCACACTGTGGCCATAAACTTATGAATCTCCATGGAGACTTGCAAGCCAAGTTACAGGTTAGATTTGTGGAGAGGCGACCCCACTCACAGTAAGAATTACTGTTTCTTAAGATATTTTTGAGCAATAAGTAACACCTGTAGCTGAATAAATGCAAGACAGATTAGTTTAATACCATTCTCTGGACAATTTGAGCCAAAGCATTAACATCCCCATGGAGCCAAACAGAAAAGTGACACAGTGCACCTTTAAGTCTACCTTGGTTAAGATTATAAAATAACCCATTTTAGCATAGCATATCCTTACAACAAAATCCAAGTGAACAAAGTCCTTTAATCACATTAAAGATACACTACTGTGAGTCATTCTTCCAGCGAGCAGAGGATGATTCAGCCGGGCTTTACGCAAACACAACACAAACTCACTCCAAGCTCAAAGCCAACATCTCCAGCCCGAAAGTCACGCTCGCTGTCTCAAGTGCTCTAAATCCATTTGAAAGATGTGGGGCAGCCGACAGCGCGGGGGGAAAAAGTAATGAATATTTTACAGGCAGGGAGTCCTGAGCTGCTCTTCCAGGTGACACTTACATTTATGGAGTTTGCAGAAGCCCGTAGTCACCCGTCCGCAGCCCAAAGCCTACGAGCAATGTGTCAAATTGTTTATCAAACCGGTGAGTTCCCACGCCGCACCTGCTTATGTCAGGGCAAACGCAGCAATATTGTGTGCTCAAGTGTTGGAATGAGCAAAAGTGGAAGTAGAGTTCTGTATAGAGAAGATTAGAGTGTCTATAGGCAGAGATGGGGAGGTGGGCTACAGTTCAGATTTTCTGTGCAGAGATGATAGGAATTTTAGGGAGAGGCCCTACTACAAGGGCAGCGCCAACCATACCCAGTGTCATAGCAGTGAGTAGCATGATATTGTTTCCCTGTCTGCTAAAATATTGGCTATATCCAAGAGAATTCAAGTTGTTCCTACTTTTGTTTATATACTGTGTGCTGTTGTATTACTTCTCCCTGTGTAACTTCAGAGTTGCACTGGAAATAACTTGTCGCATAGGTGCATCATTAGGAATCTCTCTATTTTGATAACTGGGGCCCTAGAAATATCTTGCATGGAGCCCCCACAAAATAATACGACCCTGGGTATTATTGGTGAATGAAAATACCCATGTCAACATAAAAAATACAGTAGTTTATAATAACATGAATACTAACATTCACACTGGTTTAAATTATGGCGTGTTAAGTAGTAAACAGTAGTAGTAAGTATTTTGATACTTTGCTCACATATATATGTTTCCACCAATTCCACCCAAGTTTACATCATTGTAGCCTCATTTTGCCTGTTCTTTTGAATCCAATCGCTGTAACCAGTGCATGCGTTATTCCGTCTCCAAACCGCTCCTGTGGGTGCGCAGGTTTCCCGGTCTAATAAGTGCCCGCTGGGGAGAGACTGCAACACTCGGAAATGAAAAGAGAACATTTGTGGCAGTCTAAACGTGTTTGTAGCGACATCAAAAACTCCGTTAGCAAGAGCGACAACATCTCCGCTCTGCGCCTGCTGCCAGACCTGTAAAAGTCCTCACAAGGGCACTTTTGATTGGCTTGTTTCTGAGTTAGCTACATGTCTGTGTAGTTGTGCTCAAGGTGTGTGTAAGCCTGGTGACTTTGCTGCGAGGGATTAACTGTCTGATAGTCTATCGCTTGGACGGAGGCTTTTGAAGATTGAAATGGCGATGTTATCTAGTACTGAGTTTTAGGACTCCACACTGACCTACATTCACCACAGCATCTCGAGCTCTTTCTAGTAATCTGCATATATAGTAAAAGGACATTTTTACATGGTTCTTATTCCTTTGGGATGATTTTTCATTTTTATTTTTTAGGTTAGTTAGTAAAAGCTTTCAATTCCAGTGCTACTGTTGTGTACTTGGGCAAGACACTTAACCCACCTTACACCTTGTATGAAGGTAGGGTATGTGATGATTGATGATGGTCAGAGGGGCTGTAGTCTTACACTGGCAACCAAACATGCCTCTATGCATTTGGAAGTTCTTTCAAATACACTTTACCCTATGAATAAACAGTTGCCATCACTGCAATTTTCTCTTTTGCAGTATTTAAAGTGCAGCCATTGATTAAGTCTAAAATATAATTATTTACCATTAAATTAGATTAGGTAAATGTAATCCCTCATTTGGCCAGAATTGGTCCATAGATTATTTATACAGGTTAGACTTAATGTCTCATTTTTAAGAGGGGCCTAATCTAAAGTATTAAAAGATTTAACTTTGTCATAGTACAAATGCAAGTACTGCACAACAAAAGTTTAGCATCTGACCAGGAGTGCAATGAAGCTAGCACTAGATTTAAAAAATGACATATCGGAATCTATACTATTTGACAGCATGACATATTTTAAGGTATTTTAAGGTACAGTTTATTGTCCTCTGCAGCGCTCGTGGGCCCATCTCTGTGGTCTTGTTACTAGTCTTGGTCAGGACTATCTCAGGTGGAGGATTTTACCTATTATTCATGTTTTGGGTTGACAGGGGAAACTGGAGTACCCAGAAGAAACACATCCAGACACGGGGAGAAACATGCCGCAGAAAGGCCGCGTGCTATGTACATATGAGCTAGTGCTACCAGTATTTAGTGTTCATAGTTCAAAATTTCATCTTATTTACTTTACTCAGTTTTGCTTTTTGGCAGTAGTTGACATGTATATTGAGCAACCCATAATGCATCACAAAGTTTTTCCTTACATTGTGAATTCCTCTCTGTCATGTTCCAAGACTGGGCCATGACAGGAGATCTATAGAGCAGGTTGTGCGCCCTGATTTACATCCGCATAGTGTAACACATACACGTTCACACTGACTTATCCTCTCTGCTCTTTGCACTGGCACCGAGACTTTTCACAGGCTTGCATCATCGCACTTCTTCTAATTGAGCTTCTTCTGCCTGCGCCATCCCCTCCTCACCCCACGCCACTCCGACTTTTATAAATGTCTCGTCAAAAGAACAGAACGCGTACATTTATTCTGATTAGCATTTGCTGCATGTGAGTCTGACAGTGCACAGAATCAATAGGCACAATGCGGAGGCAAGGAGATCTGCTTTGGAGATAGAAATCAATGCAGGTTTCAAGGCAAGGTGAAAGGGCCACTTCCATTGTCAGAGTTATGAAATCAGCTGCTGATAAAGTGGGAGAGACAGTCTGAGATGGGGGCTCAGAGGACATTCTACCATTGTAAGTATAATGTATACAGACACAGGACGGCTAGAAGAGGCAGTGTTAATCTATGGAAGAGCTCTTAATACAAGCTCTTATAAACTATTATCTTCATTAGTTTAAGTGGATAAATCATATTATTAATGATTTTTGAGATTTTACCCTTATTTAAAGATTTATCGCATATAGCTTAAGTTTAAAGGTGCACTATGTAACTTGTCTGGTAGAAGGTCTGCGACTTGCTTTTCTCCAGGGAGATGCTATTGCTCTGCCTGGAATGTTACACGGCATTTTGGATTAATATTAATTAGATGCATTTTCATTTATTCAATTACTGATATTTTATTGCTTATTGGAGTCCTCTCTCCACAGATCTGACCTGTAACTACTATAAATCTACTAGGAACTGTAACCATGTGACATCACCTACTTGGTTCCGTGGAGATGGCTAGGTTTAATACCACACTGCGGAACATTCAAAGAAAAAACATCTCCACAGAGAGTTGCCAATCCTCTATTGAGAAATATAGTGCACCATTAAGTTATTGTAATTGTCTCCAGTTATACATGCAGTCATTTTGAAATCAGCATGAACCTACTGAAATTAAGTGGTGATAACAAGTAATAACAAAGTATGCCTCAATTATTTTATACATTGTAGTGTTATATACCCGCTTTCTGATTCAATTTTTTACCACGAGTCATGAAACATACATGTCTTCCACTGGCAGATGACATCAGTAACATTTTCTGTGAACTAATGCTGTCTATATACAAGAAGAACTCTCATACATCACTTAGGAATGGGAATATAAAAAATATTCCTGAAAATATTTTAATCTTTTACATATTTTATCACAGCCCCAGTGGCGATAAATAATCCAACATGTCTGACTGTATCTGCTTGTTCCTGGTGTCTGGGGAGGATTAGTCATCTGGTTTTCACGGCACTCAAACTCACTATCTAAAAGAGGCACATTCATTGCACAGAAAGAAAAGTCCACACTTAGTTGCAGAGTGTAAACCTGTTTAATTAAGATTTGTTCATATGAAAATAATATAACAATACCATAAATGTGTTGTTGGAGGGCTGTTGTTTCGAATGTCCTTGATCGTTGGACTTGAACAAAAGTCGCAGGATTCTTGCTTTTCGTCGGAGAGACTTTGACAGAGGAAGCAGTCATGCAAAAATGACTTCTGAACGATTAGTGTTGGAGGCGCTGAAGCAATACATATCCGTGAATATTGTACTCTAAAGAGAACTAGAAATGATAACTTTTCTCAACAACAATGGCTGCCGGTACAGTCTGACACCAGCTCCTCCTTGTTTCCTCATTAATACATCCAAACATATTCCACATTGAAATCTATTTAAAGGTGCATAAAGTCACTATGACAGAGTAGAGACTGAGAAAATCAATCCTAGCTATACCATCGCCAACCTACAGCCAACAACACAATATATTTCATGGTAACACTTTATAATAACTACAACTTAATTAGCCTTAATAAAGCATGAACAAAGAAATCATAATGAACAAATAGCTTAAAGAGACGGTATTATGTAAAATATATATATATTTTTTTTTAGCTTGAACAATGTTCTCTCATTAAAAACATGCCTGAAGAAGTTTTAGATGTCATCCATGCATGTTTCAGTATTGTAGCGATCTCTCCGGGACACTATTCCCATGCTCTCACACGACAATTCCCATAAATATACGAAAACATGATACAAAACTGTACACAGCATCTTGACAAACCTGATGCGATAGTGCAGTAGTTTAAATAGCGGGATACTTGCCTATTATAATGTGATACCGCTCTGAAGGGGGAGTGACTTAGCGCGGAAAGCGAAAGGAGGGGATTAAAAGTTAAAAGTAAATATCCCCTCTTTGAGAATTATTCAGGCTTAGTAACAACTTAATTATGGTGTTAGGAGTTAGGGCATTAATTAAGTAGAAGTTACTAAGCCTGAATAAGACTTTATAAACTATTTGTTATTACTAAGTCTTTGTTCATGCTTAATTAACGCTATTAAACGTGTAGTTATTACCAAGTGTTACCGATTTCACTCTTAAATATTAAATAACAACTCCATAATCATATGATTACTATATATGCATTTAACTAGGCTTATATGTATATCAGAGAAAACACCTCTTCGTCACGTCTCTTTTGGTCTGTTGTGAATCTGTGAAATGTGCCAGAGACAAGCTTTATATTGTCATGCTCAATTGACCCGTAGCTAAGCGCTGCCAGCTCCACTCAGGCAAACATTTGTTCATCTGCTTTGGTCCAAGCTGCAGGTGACAACGCTGGTTTGATAATGGACGAGTTCTGAGTGATGAATCCCAAAAAAGACATTATTTATTTGCTTCCAAGGGCTAGAGTTAGTTTGACAATTTATTATTCCATTGTATCGTTATGACAGTAATATCAGCAGCTGCCGCGTTCATAGCCCACCCCTCTAGCATTTCTTTTTTGCCAAGTACAATTTCACAAACTAGCCATCAATGTGGTTTCAGTTGTGGTGAGGCTTTGCTCCTCCAACACGATTTGAACATTTTTCAAATTGTATCAGACCAGATTAGAAGCGGTTTGCTGTCTTGCTTATGCTGCTAGCTAACATTTGTGTGCCAAACAGTGTACCTGAAAACCTTAGCAACATATTAGCAAAAGGTCAATCAAGGACATTGACATTTTGTTTTTAAAGGGGCTGTATGTGCTTTTATTCCTTATGTGTCGATAAGTATCAATATATAATTCACGTCACTATTTAATAAAAAGTGTATGTTTATATTGACCTTATACTTTCCACTTTTGCCGTAAATGCGACTAAACTGCGTTTTCTTTGTGGTGGCACTTCCGGTTAAGCAAGAATCCCATTCATTTCAATGGAGAATTTAGGAAAAGTTTTGCTGCTAAAATATTATATTAAGTAGGTTTCTTTTGTGTGAAATGTTCAATATTCATGTGACCAACAAGTCAACAATGCAGCCATTCTCTGGGAGGCTTTAAACTCCATATAGAACTTATTTGCTGCCCCATGCAAAATAATACAACCCGAATGATAATGGCAGCACCCACGGCAACTTCCGGAATAAGGTGGATAAATGTGGACTGTCCATATTCGATGCTTTGTGACCACTTTTACCAATTTTCTTAGCTCCTGTTACAAATTTCAATATATATTATATCTAATATATTTTAGACAAGATATTGCACACATCAACACACTACAAGTCCTTTTTAAAGATTTTTTTGGTTTACATATAGCCCCTTTAATATGATAATTATCTTTAACCACTCCCTGCTTATGTGAGTGTCCCCCCAAGAAATGTGCTTGGTCCTCACTGGCAGATAGAGCATTAAAATGTGCTTTGTCTATTCCTTGATTGTCTAACACTGTCTAACACTACAATGGCGTCAAAGAAATTGTGTGTGAACAAACTTTGGGCAGCTTTACTAATATGTGAAAATAGATACTCCATAATAACCAGCTCGTAGGTCAATGTGCTATAGATCTATTACAGTTGCAAGAAGACATTTATATCGATTTAGCAGGAGAGATGCGTGAAGGTAAACTCACTGACAGGAGAAATGGCATGCTTCAAGTTTTGGCCACTTGAAAGTTGACAGGAGAAGAGGAATGACCTAACTGCTCATTATCATCAAGAAACCCAGTCTATCAGCTGCAATCATACATTATTCATCCAGTCACATGTACTTAAATAGACCTTTACAAAAATCCTCAGATGGGAGTGTGGCTAGGCTAAATCGGGTTGAGCTCTTTTAACCATGTCATGTCCCAGTGCAAGAGATGTGTTTGGTCCACTGTGCATGTGCTTGGCGGCTTTGTGCTTTTTCGAAATTGGAAAATGTCTCCATGCTGGGGTGCGTGGACAGGCTAAGTGATAGATAGGATAGTCCTTGGTCAGTTCCATTGTACAAAACCTGCTGCACACAAGCCATTTCTATGTTCACTTGCCACATTATTAGATACACATTTTCTAGTGTTTCTTGAGATCATTAGAGCCTACAATTTTGCACATCTTATACATATATTAGTTTGTTGATAATACCATGCACCTCATGTCAGGGAGTGGATGGCATAATATGGCATGGTTGTTGGCGTCTTATCTTGTTGCTGGCATCAATTAAACTTTAAAATACTTGTTGAGTCCAGAGGTACATTGTTGATCTACCTTTGTGTCCTACTGAACAAGTGGATATTCTATTACATGTAATTTTGCTCACAAAATTGCTATTTTTGACCCCTCTTTGTAAGCATTATTATATTACATTTTGACCACAACCCCGTTTACTTAAATAACCTTCCCCTTATTAACTTTGAGCAGGTTCAGCATCACATTCAGCAGCATACTACACTGCATACTAAATGTAAATGCATTTCAAACACTAGAAAATACATATCTAATAATGTGGCCTAAAACAAAAGCTTGATTGTTATTCCTATATTATCCTCATCCACAGATTTCGTCCCTGTAAGATGGCATCCACTCCCTCTGTGTCAGTTACACCGTAGTCTCTATCTTCTCGATGATTTCTATCATAGATTTAGATGGGGACAGCAGAGAGCACTCGTCCTGGTCCCACAGGCTGCCCGGGCTGGAGTTTCCATCCGTGCTCAGTCCATCGTCCTCCTCGCTGTCCTCACACGACTCCATGAAGTGCAGGCCCAGAGCGTTGATGCCCGAGTCCTCCGAGCTGGATGGGGATGAACAGTGCTCCATTTTGGGTCCTTTTACCTTGTCCACAGGCGAGGCGATCTTGTGTTGCGTTTGGACAGCTGCTGGAGGTGGCTTGGCTTTAGGGGAGGCTGTGTTCAGTTTAGGGGGTTTAGGCTGGGGTGCAGGAGGGTTCTGGGGCACCTGAGGGGTAGCGGGGGCAGGTGGGGGAGGGCTTGGAGGATTGGGAGGTTCAGGCATCGGAGGTGGGGGGCGCTGCACGTAGCACATTTTGCCGTTGATGCGTTTGACTATGTAGTCGTCCACGAACAGGTCGGCGATGACGCAGTACTTGGGCGATTCGAGGGGAGGGGGAGACTGGAAGCTTGGGGCCAGCTTTAGGAAGCGCTCGGCCAGAGATGAGGACAGGTCAATAGTGTCGCTGTACTCCGATCCTTCAGGGGGCACTGCTGTGCTGGGCAGATGGCACACATTTGTCATGGGCTGGTACACATATTTACCTGAAAGAAACAGAAATAAATGTAAATGTCACAGTAGTATTTATCTTGGCTATATGGTCATGGGTGACTGGAGTGTTAGGAGACCCAGAAGGTAACAACTAACTAATGCCAAGTCCACTCGATGACGATGATGAACTAGATGACTCAAGTGTTCTAGTTGAGAGGTATTACAACCTTACACTCTCCCTCAAATCTCACTTCACTGGAAAGGTGAAATTTATATAGAGTTATAAAACTAGTGCCCGGTGTCAATACAATTAATGCAGTCTGCAGCATTAGAAAGCACTGAGGGTAGCCTTGAATGGCACTTTATAAGCCGTGTACACTTAAGTATAAGTGCTCTTATAAAATCCATATAGTGGCCTTTTAAAGTAAGTGCATGTGAAACAATTGATAATTTTACCATATTTAAGTGTACTAGTTTGAATGCATAAAGGCTGAAATCAACTACAGATTCATCAAGTTGAGTAATTGTTTGGGATCACTCCATTGCACCTCCTCTGGTGTAGTGTATCATTGTTTTTCCACACATTATGTATAGGGATTTGGAGTCTGGAGCTACTAAACTAAAAAGATAGTAATGCTTCCCCACATATAAAACCTCATTTAACCTTTAGCCCATGCGCGGTGACTGTATGCAGATTTGCTTTATCATGATAGTATAGCAAAAGCTGCATAATTATGCATAATTTAAAAGCCCTAACAAATGGCTGGGGAGGAGCGCTCGCTATGTGATAACTGATCATCTGCCCTGTGGGGGTGGGGGGCCAATTTTCACATCACAAATCTGCCAACAGCAAAATACTACCTGCCTGTCCACCTCTATCAGAGACAGAGCCTCAGAACAAGGGGTGTTTAACATTCACAGAGCAAACACCTCACTTTGACCTCGACAGACTGAATACAAACCAGAGGAATATAGCCACACAAGGTTTAATGCCCAAAGAGCATGTCGAGTATTATGTTCATCAATATATTTTTTCTAATATTTAAAGTTATGTAACATTTTTGGTGGAGGTTCCATCACCTGCTTTCCCCATGGAGATGTTATTGCTTTACCTAGAATTTTCCACGGTATGGCATTAAACTTATCTATCGCCACAGAGATAAGTTACAGGTCTGTGCGAAGGCTAGCCCGCTCATAGTATGTTTGATCAATGAAAACACTATCTTACATTTATTCAATACAGCGTGTCAGGAGGCATAACTTACAGTCTCAACCAAATGCTGCTTCACAGTAGAATAAGTGTATTTTTCACCTGCTAGTTGGTCTAGTTACTACATACACAACCAGAACTCTGCCATCTAAGGACTCCCTGAACACTCCTTCCAGATATAGTAGACTATGATTGTGCAAAAAGACCACCTCCAAAGGTTACTCATTGTATGCAGCCCACTGCCTCTGACGGGAGCTGACTATTGGCGTTGTGATGTGTGTTTAACTGGATCCCCAGAGAGACCCAGGAAGTACAGACACGACAGGCCTACGCATCACTTCCTCCATCCTCCATCCTTTTGTTAACGCTGCCTTGTGGAGCCATTCAATCAGAAAACCTCTATCCCAGGTTACTCTGCCAATACCCTGCCACTTCAAAGTAAGGCCAAGGAGATAGTTTATGACACAGGACGTGACATGGGTTTAATTAAGATGCTTCAAATGAATGCAAAGAGTTGTGTGGAATCAAAGGGAGCTTTAGCCACGTGTCTGGATGAGGCGGTGCATTGTTAAAAACAGTAAAAAAAAAAGCGGGTTTGCAGGAGAAGGCAGAATGGTTGGAGTCCTTGTTTTAATGAGACAAAGTCAATGGTCCATACAGAGACGGGGCTTACTGTGAAGTGCTCATTCAAGCAGATATGATGGCGGAAATAAACGAGCACCGCGAGTCTACAAAGCACTCTCGAGCTTTTAGTCTGCAGCTCCTACTCCAACTGTAAAGTTTAGGCTTAAGATGTGATTTGTTTTGACACTCGATGTTTAGGGAATAGTTTAGGCTTCACTGATTTCTACATAGTGGTGATACTGTCTATTATAGATCAAATCCAAATGAAATTATATGACCTATTTCCCGAGGTGCTACATTCACCTCATCTATTAAGTTAAGTTGAAATGTTTATTGTACCATAACTTCAGTGGGACAACAAATGCTTATCAACTCTACCAGCGCCTCTGTAGCAGGCCAAAACAAAGGCTAACTAATATGGAGCTCGTTCATACACTCACAGTGGCATCATTGCTAAATATACAGTTAATGGTTAAAAAAATCCACAATAAATCATAATTAACTGTCCAAGCACATCAAATAATCAGAAAATATTTTGTGATTTTGCTGGGGAAGTGTCGATGAAGCAGCAAAACCTGCTAGAATGGAATTTTGCTGGTAATATTAGCCTATATAATATAATTTCTTCACACATTGGAGACTAATAGCCTAAACGCCCATTCGATTTTACTTTGAAATTTTGAACAAATACATATTCAGTGTTCATTTGTGTGAAAATAAAATACTTTTTGTCAACAAACTAATATTTTTGTTAATATACTTTACATGTGATATACTTTACATGTGAAAGCAGTTAAAACTAAAGTTGAGTGGATTTTATCTAGAGGGGCTGGTTTAATATGTTTAATTTACTGAAAAAATGACAAGCTTCACCAGATTTTTTTTTCCCCACCCATCTATTTTTGCTAATGAACTCTTTTCGTTCTTACCTCGTACATGAAAAATGCCATACTTCCCATTGAACTTTGAACAGTTTCCACTTGTCCCTAAATCTGGCATAAACCTGCACCTGGAGCCACGCTAGGAGCAGAGTGACAATCAGCAGACATTCAGAGCAGACAGCACGACACAGAGCTTTAGCAGAGCACTGTCTGGCTTTGCTCTCAGATTTAGATTTACAAGCTGTCGCAAAAACACTAAATTGGTTTTCCACTAAGTTAGAAATATCTGTGTAGCCGTCGGCCCCGGAGCAAGGTAAAGCTACGTTAGCGAAGATTAATCTCAGTTAGAGGCAGCAAGAGGAGAGTAAATCAGATTAGCGTGTTGTATAATCTCTATGTATTCACCTCCCCAGGTTTATTGAGTTTGGGATGTACACTTTTATAATGAAGTCAATCGATACAAATGTGATCAGGTCGGGTTTTCGGAAGCACAGGCAGAATAGAATCAAAAGGTGTGTAAGGAGTGAAGGGTGCCAGGATGCCAGTAACAAATCAACAAATCAAAATTCTTTCTCAGACATTATTTACATTTGGGTGATTGAAGATTCTTTCCACATTTAAAACATCCTTGTGCGGAAATATGAAATAAACTACTGTAATAAAGGAATTCCAAGTGTTTCAGAACATGTAATGGTCCCAAGTCTGAACAAATTGAAACTGTGAGTAATATTTCGGTACTGAACTTGTGTAAATACTTTGCCTGGGATGCAGAATACACACTTCTTCAATACTTTACGAAGATGTGAGTCTGGGCACTGGTGAATCTCCCTGGTTTCAAATGGGCGTGATTGACAGGTGGATTAGCCAATAGGGACATGCATGGTCCATCCGCATTGGAAAAAATAAAGTGGATTAGCAATAGGGACATGCATGGTCCATCCGCATTGGAAAAAATAAAGGAAAAAAATATCACAGAGGGCTGAAAAACATTGTGAATTTCTGCAGAGTCAATGAACAAAGCACTAAAATCTGTTAATCTTAGGTAAAATAAATTAGATTTTATTTGTAATAGGTATTGTCATAGGTGAACAATGAGCTCCTTCGTTTCACATGTGCCACTAGGAAAAAAAACAAACCTTGGCTTGAGACGTAATGGAGGATGTAGGGACCAGACTGATATCAATCGGCATAAAAAATACAGAGGGATATTATTTTGGATTTTCCAGTCAAGTAAATACTGTCATGTAGCAAGTAGCCAACTGGTTGGGAAGGGCTATTCTGTATTAATGTATCAGATTAATATCAATTTAAAACAAGGACTTTGGAAATAAATGTATGGAACAAGGACACTTCCAGCCTTTGAATACGTTTTGTGCTAAGACAATTTTTCAAAAGTCATTTACATTTTGAATCCCATCACATTTCAGTTACCATCTTATTATCTTAATATAACTTGCTATCAAGACAAATAACAGCAACATAAATCAAAAAGTAACTGTTTAAGCAGTGTGCTGATTGCAGATATGACAGCGCTGCAGGTGTTCATTAAATCCAGTTGAATAATGTTAATGCCATACAAAGAAGTAATTTTCCTAGTTCCTTTGTGCTCTGGTGGCAGCCCTGGTTAAAGTCTCATAAACACACCGCAGTACAATGCACTGCTGTCAGCGAACAATATCAAAGCTGTATTGATATTCTGCAGTCCTTTCAAATAATATTGTGGCCAGTGTTCAAGTCATTTGTTTGAAGCCCCTGTTACCACACCCTGATTATATTTCCATACTAACAAGCACCAGATGTCCCCCTCACAAAAGCCCTCCGAGCAAAACATCCCGTAATGATTTCACGGCACAATTTGGAATAATACACAGCACAGCATTATTTAGAGGACTATTTATAGCGGCGGATCAATACTTTTAGTGCAGCGGTGGCCACTGACAATAAGAAGCATGTATGGGCATAACATAACAGAAGAATGTCGATGTAAAGCGCTGTGTTATAAGAAATGCACAATTGGATTTCAGCTTGTGAAGCAGTGGTATTAAAATTGATAGGGACTTTCATTGGGTTAGGGGTATGGCTATAGGCAGTACAGCAGTGTGTAATCCTATCCTATATGGAAGACAAATGACAGTTCGAATAGCTCCATGGTGCAGTCTGCTAGTGCTAAAATATAACAGCACATAGATATTTTTGTTGATTGGGAGAATTCATATGGCATTCTGGGTGCGTTCTTAAGATAGGAAGGCAAGTACATTTTATATATCACTTGAGTGTGAAAGTTTGATTGCAATAACTGCTTTCCACAGCCTGTAAGCAGCAAAGAACGAACACTACTGTCAAAAGAAATGAAAGAGCCATTTTGTCTGCATAAAGATTTCCAGCATTGTAAGTAATAATCAGTTTTCTGGGTTCTATTGTACTCTCGAATATATAATTTGCTCAAGGTGTGCCTAATCAAAAGTGTTATAATGAAGGTACAAAACGCCACTTTTCTGGTGGAAGGTCAACTACCTACTTTTCTCCATGGAGGCGTTATTGTTTTGACTGGAATGTTACACAAACGGCATCGAACTTTTCTATCTTTTTGGAGACAAGTAGCCATGTCAGATTGAATAATTGCGAGACAGATTTAATGCCATGCTGTGAAACATTTGACAAAGCAACAAAATCTCCATGGAAACAAGCATGTGGCGGATGTTCTACCAGAAATGTTACATAGTACAAAAGGCTTTTTTTTTAACTCCTTTTGCTCATTTGATACGCTTCATTGGTCAACTAAAGGGTAACTTCCCTGCTAAACTGATCATAAACCAGGCGACGTAGTCAATCTCAGGTTCACACAGAATTACAAACAATCAGTTATGAAGATGTTAGTGTTGCTAAGTGGCCTATAAATGCTTTTGGTGGATGTCATTCGCCTGTGTGTGTGTGTGTCTGTGTGTCAAATTCAGCTTTAGTTTAGCATTCTACCGTTTTACGCGCAGACACCCATTCGCATTCCTCACATAACTGATCTTTTTTTCATTCCATTTTGCCATCCTTCACAGCCTTCATGAACTTTTGCACTCCGACAAAAGTTAAACCAATGAATTTCACAAATGTTAACTTTCAATTTAAGTTGGTAGAAGCACGCAGACATACTAAAACCTTTAACTATTTGCAATATTTGGAAATACTGTTTGTGGCATGTTAGCTTTTGCAGTTTTCGAATAACCTCCTGTGGTGACAGCATCACGCTCACGCTGCATGGTCATGTTTTTTGGGCTGCTGTGACTTCAAATGAATTCAGTGCTGTTCGTTCTATTCTGTCGACTTCAATAGCAAGAGAACTCAAAGACAGCCAGCACCGTGACATACTTTTGGGCAGAATGCATTTAATATTTGAACTCGCATAGACATTTTGGTATTTGAGACTATAAACATTACAAGTGCACGCACTAGCACATAGGGCTTCAGTATTAACCAAATCTAAACTCTATAATCTTGGAATATTAACCTGATCATATAAGTTACATATTATAAAAACAACATTGCAGCAAAACAAGAAAAACTAAATTGTTAATTGATACTAACTTGGTTCATCTCAGTTAAGTTCTTTATGTTTGCTGTATGAGCTAAGTGAGTTATTCTACCAGGAAAGGTTCCCACACCTACATATCCCTGTAGGCCTTGTTCGTATAACTTAAAAAGATCACCTCAAAAAAGTGAATATTTTACTGGGTTGAGACAGGGTAATATTACTTCGGAGTGTCAAAATTGTACTTATCCTAAAATGGGATGATGAAGCAGTGTATTTCTATTCTATGTATCTACAAACAAAAACATTCTGAACAATAAGGACCAAAGATGCTGGTCTATGCAATTCCCGATTCTCTTTTATCACATAGCTGCAACTAAACAATACGTTTTCATGTGACTGAAAGGTTTTTATTCTTTAATGTTCATTTCATGATGATTATTTATGTTTTGATTTGTTGTATTGTGATTTTAATGTCTTTCTTATTCTGTAAAGCACTTTGAATCACTTTGTGTACGAATTGTGCTATACAAATAAACTTGCCTTGCATTGCCATAGACTTATGATTTGATGTTTTGTAATAGCTCATGCTAATATCCTCTACATTTTTCCGTCTTGATAAGAATTACTACTAACATTTGTGCCAATTTTGCAAACATCCACACAAAACGATTCTGTGTGCTACTGTAAAAGCTATTTCTGCCAACGCACCATTTTACAGTACAGTGAAGGCACCATGCTGTAAAGAAAACAAGTAGAGGAATTCTCCTGTGACAGCTGCTTGAACGCACCACAATAACACAGCCACAGGACACAGAGATGCACAGTGAGAGAGAGAGACAGCCACAGGACATAGACACACAGTGAGAGAGAGACAAAGAGAGCGTGTGTGTGAGAGAGAGAGAAAGAGAGGGAGAGAGAGGGAGGGAGGGAGGGAGGACGAGTCAGATTATTCCGGAGGGTAAATCCTTTCATCACATGGAGAAGTCATCACATACGGGTGAAAGAAACACTCCAGGCTGATAAGGCAGAGGAAAATAAGTATGATAGTGTGTACAAATGATTTCGATGGTTGATTTATTGGACAAGAGGGTGACCTTTTAGGGTGGAGTTGTGGACCGGTGGAGTATAATGTGCTACTGGGGTTAGCAAGTGTTATAGGTTTCTACCCATAATCCAAAAGCATGTCTGTATATCTTGAATGTTGAGTTTGAATGTTCTGTTTGAATCATTTTAGGTTGTTTCTTAGCAATTAACTTTTGTAAATTCTTCTAGGTGCGTTTAAAAGGTGAACTTTGAACAGAATTCCTATTAGTAAAACATAAATCACAAATCTAATCACAATGCTTGTCAAAAAAATCGCAATTAGATATTTTCCCCAAATCATACAGCCCTATTTTGATCAAAACTAAACCATTAAAATTGTATTTTGGAGACCAATAGGTAGGTCAAATCTTCCAGCTAAGGCAGTCCTGAGTAAGTCTAGATCAAGATCTGGAGGTAGGTCCCTGCTCCTAACAGGTTGCCCCAGCGGTATTAAAGGATGGATCAAATGCAGAGGACAAATTTCCCTAC
>KN477346.1:55599-65716 GCA_000787095.1 Periophthalmodon schlosseri
AAAGTGTATCTTAAGCTTAATAGTCTATCTATGTTATGCTGTTGCTATTCTCCTCAATAAAAGGCACAGGACATATAAAGGCAGTGTAAAGTGGTTTTGTCGTCGTACTTTCCCTCACAAGGAACAGGTTTGAAGATTAAATATAAGGATTTAACAGTACGTTCAGGGTTAGCGATATATTAAAGATGGTAGTTGTTAGCAGGGTTTCTTTACATAGCATTAAATATGGACATTAAACACATGCAGTTCATTTATTTTGTGCAGGCGCAGTTCATTCATAATTTTGGGTATGTCACATGGTAATATAGACACACATCATTGGCCCTCAACAATAAATGCATAAACTTGGGGGAGTCATACGATTAATATACAAATTAATAATAACATGAAGCACATCTCAGAAAGAAACATGCATAGTTGTGCAATAAGCAACAGCACTATACATTGGTCATAGCCATTTTCTTTAAACTCAGTATTTTACTGTGGTGGAATATGACGAAGTACAGGTAGTAAAGTACTGTACTTAAGTGCAAGTTTTAGGTATCTGTACTTTACTTAAGTACATTTTAAAGTGGAAACTTTTTACTGTTACTTCACTACATTTGATAGAAGGTATCTTTTTACTGTACTTCACTACATTTGATAGAAGGTATCTGTACTTTCTACTCCAATACATTTTTGAACAGAAAAGTAAAAGTATTTTTTATTATTGTTTGAATCTTGCTGAAAAGGCCAAAGGGTATGAAAAAAAACAATCAATTCCGTTGTTTCTACTGAACAAAATTCAGCACAAATCTTTCAAAATCACTACATTTGAAGCTTTATTACACTGTGCAAAATACTTTTACTTTGTACTCTTTAAGTACATTTTTTAAATGGGTACTTAAATACTTTTACTTAAGTAGATTTTTTCTTGTGATACTTTTACTTTAGTATTTTTTGCCCTGGCCTTTGTACTTTTACTTAAGTAACAAAATCAAGCATTTCTTCCACCGTTGGTATTTTGATTCCATGTGCAGTGAGGGCACATTATAAACAGACGTAGGAGTTGAGGCTGTTTTCACTGAGGTGTTAAATATTTCAAAAGAAAAGTATGCAACTTCTTATAAAACAGAAGCCTGCTTTACATATGTGTAGGTTGAATAAATTGGAACGTGGGACTTGCAAGACATTGCAAGCTATAGAAAATATATTTTTTCTCTAAATCGAGATTGCAGCCTAGGTAACAAATAAATACGTTTGAGCATTTGAGAAATATAGTTAGAAGACATTTTTAAAAGCTTCTAAAATTGCCAAAATATATTGTGGCATTCTGGGATTTAATTAGCTCTAATCATTCACTAGAACAAGCCGTTACAGGAAATGCCAGCAGTGATATTTCTGAGGGCTTTTATGGAGAAGTTTGAAAGCTAATTTGAGTTGGGGCGCACAGCTGTCATCCTTGTGAAGAAGTGATGTTTTTGTGGAGATGAGGGAATAGACTCCAGCAGTAGCAGCACACATCTCCATCTTGTGCCCGGAGCTGCCAGACGATTACACATGGCTCTAATACGGGGGACTGTCCCACTAAATAATACAGCGAGGAGCTCATCCATCTCTCACTGTCAGAGGCAGCCCACAGACGGATCACGCTATGGGGACCCTCAGACCGTTTCAGAGGCAGCGGACTGGAGAATCTACAGGAGAGATGAATGTCAATTTACTATAGGACTGGATGCTTAGTCACAAACGCCTCTCTGGTATAGTCATGAGGTAAAATGGGGTTTTCGATAACTGTATAACATTTTAATGGATGTCATCAAGAGCTGGCCCTATTAGTGTTGTCATGGCAATACTAAAATTTCTCAAACTCAATTTCAATACTAAGGAATGGACTCAATATTCAATAACGATTACGATACCATGATGACCTTGATTAGTGTCTGATTTTCAATACTTTTGACCACCCCTAGGCCGTATACAAAGCACTTCATTATTGGTTGTTCTGCAGTTGTATCCATGCATTTCACTACGTTGGCTTGACATGTAAGAGTTAAACTGTAGCAAATAATGGGGCTGATGAATAGTGTTGATGAATTCCACACATACAAGGATCCATTTAGTCGACAGCATTCCTTGACCTTTGTGGCTTTGATATATACGTAATGAAACGGATTAGCCAGTCAAATGCTAATGTTGTCAGCCCACTCACTGACAGAACACATGTGCTTTGTGTCACTGTTGTACTTGTTTCTCTAGTCAACGGTTTTCTGAACTAAAAGAGAGAATATGTTAGCAAAATTGCACCAAACAGAGCCATACAAAAACTTTAGACACATTCCACTAAGAAAAATATGCGTTAATATACGGTAGAGTAGGCAACAAAATGTGCCTGTGCAGAGCCATATATTTACGGTAAGCATGCACCGTATACAGGTGTACAGTATCTTACCATTCAGATTTTTATTTTTACTACCTACTACTGTTGGCGATTTTATGGCTTCATTACCGTTAAAAGCTATTGTGTTTTTCAAAATAAAACTCGTTCATACACAGTAGCTTAGAAACAATAACTTTTTATTTAAAATGCAAATCCATGTAACAAGTATCATACATTTCACCAAAATTAATCAATTTGATTGCAGGAACATATTTGGACACACATGTTTAAAAATTAGACATTCAATTTAATCCTCTGACCACTTATTGTACAGGTCACAGTGTGTTTCACTTCCGTAAGTCTCCACTATGACATTTACAGATTTAGTATCATTATGTTAACTGTACACATTTGAAACAAAGCATTATACAGTATTGTCTTATTTCTATGACTTACTAACAAACACAAATTGGAAATTAACTAATCATTCCAAATTCAACACAGTTTAAAAGAGAAATGGACAATATTTTCCTTCTTTCCTTCCACCTAAGAGCCTCTGGACACCTGAAAACAAAAAGCACAAACAACTGTCCAATTGTTCCCATTTTCAAAATAAATATGACCAAAAAACAATGTAGTTAATTTCAAATATGTGCCTTTTACATAAACTCCAGGCTCCTCCTGCCTCTCCCACATGTGAAACCAGCACTAATACAATGTGCAGGTGGTTTCTCTGAGAAAACACAATTGCTGCCAATAAAGTGTTGGCAAAGACAAGTTATTAGCTATAGTTTTACCAGCCTATTACTGCTACAAATCCATCCCAAACATATCGACTAAAAAGAATGTGAAGGATTACACTTACCTTTTTACAAATGGAGTCACAAAGCCAGAGCCATGAGTGCATCTGATGACTCAGAGACCTTCAGTTCCTTGTTTTTCTCAAAATAAATCCAGTAAAGATGCATGTGTGGCATTGGTGAAACCAAACTCCTCTGTCATGAGACAAAGACATGGCCAATCACATGTGCTTCAAGAGAATAAATATTATTCTGTATCATTATTTCAAACTTATGAGTCCTGCCCAGACTTTAGGGGCATTACCTTGGGTAATGTATGGGAAAGTACTGTTGAAAATGTGTGTATTTTTGCAGTATTTTTATAGTGTATGCTATGCAATCAGATATCTTTGTTCCTTTAATTTTCTTGCAAAGTGTTTTTTTTTTTTTTACCCAGAACCAGGAAGTACACTGTTAGCATGCTAGTTAATAACTTTGGACTACTGCATACCAGCACTTTTATATTTTTCCAAAAGCTAATACTAGTCATACAATGTTTCAAAAACATCACTCCATAATAACTGTAACCTCCCCTCCCCAGTGGCTGAACCATTTTGGCCTGCCCTGCACTTCCACAGTCCACTTAGCTTAGCTCCCTCTGCTCTTTTTCCCAGCATGCAGCAGTCCCACAGTATGAGTCTGCAGACTCATGACCAGACCAGTCCAGGGAGAGAGACAGGCATCAGGTTTCAGAGGAGCCTGAGCCAGCATCATGTGAAACCTCTCTGCTACTTCCTGCCTCTGAGACTAGCGCTGCTCTTAAGTCGACTGTTGAGTGCAGAATGCTCTCTCTGTGCTAAGTGAACACAGGGCCCAAAGCAGCGAGGATGAGAAGGACAGTCATGGAGTGGTCTGAATTCATCATTATGTAACTGGTGCATATCTTTTGTGTTGTTAAGTGACTCAAAGCATCTAAAAGGTCGACTTTGAAATTTTAAATTCCGGTGCCAACAGTAGCATAGCAAATAGTCGTCCAATTCACCACCTATTATATCATTGATGACGTTAGAGGGGTTGTATCCAAGTGCATTATTAGCATCCAAATCAACACCACAGAGAGTTTAAAAGCACGGTTCACAGCTTTCAAGAGGCAAAGAGTTTCTGCAACACTGCCAACAGCACAGCAGTGTTACTTTGAGTGTGGGTCAGATTAAAGTATATTTTATAAGTAGATGCAGACAGCACAGTAGCCAGATTTTGACCCCAAGACCTGCTTTTATATTTTACATCTTTACTGGGGCAAAACTATTTATATGTGAATTTATGTATAACCAATTACATGAGGTCTGCAAAATGTTTTTAATTTATTTAACAAATGACGTTGATTAGTAATTGTCTATACCATCTAAATACATCAGATTGAGCGTTAACCCCTTAACCAGAAGATTCCAGGTTTATGTCTTTATGGCTCTGTAGATTAATGCCTTTTTATGGTCACTGCACACAGATAATTGCTATAGACCCAGTATTTTTCTCAGTGGCAAAAATGTAAAGACCTTCAAAAAAAGCATGTGTATACATACAACATTTCAGTACCTCAGTTTGATGTCTACTTCCTGGAGTCTACTAGCTGGAGTCTACATGCTGGAGTCTACATGCTGGAGTCTACATGCTGGAGTCTACATGCTGGAGTCTACATGCTGGAGTCTACATGCTGGAGTCTACTTGCTGGAGTCTACATGCTGGAGTCTACATGCTGGAGTCTACTTGCTGGAGTCTACATGCTGGAGTCTACATGCTGGAGTCTACATGCAGGGCTAATAACAGATTATTTGTTATCTAATCTCCCATCTCTCTCACAGTATTAGCGTGCAGAGTCATGGAAATTCCTCCTGCATAAATAAGTCTACCCTCTTGGTGTTTGGAGCTTCTCTCTCCACAACACACACACACACAAGTACGTGCACCGCTCCACAAGGCCATCTGGGACAGGCCTTCCTTGAGGTGGGATTATGCAGGGGACCCTGGGGATTAGTGCAGTGGGTGTAATCTACATTTCAAAGGACAGTATACATCAGCATAAGGGCCTCTTTATGGTCAGGCTCTTTCATCAGTCACACATGATGTCGTCAAGTCAGGGGATGTCAGCTCACTGTAACGCATGTCAAACTACTCAACAGACGCTCCATTAAATACATTCATTTTAATAATCTAGACAATTTTCAATCTTTGGATCTCATCTGCCAAGCCATTCCAATAAAAATACTCTCTTTTCATTCTGTTTTGCTGTCATTTATCTGCAGCAACCCTTCTCTGCTTCCAGCTTCACTGCAGCAGCAGAAGCATCAGCCTCCTCAGCCTCTCTCCTCCTCTCATCACAGCATAGTGTATAAGTTTGGCCCTAACCTTCCTTAATTTATATATTCAATAATTATGATTGGTCGATACTATACATACTATATTTTCCAAATGAATACTTCAACAGAATATTTTAAACTTCAAGACAGTGAGGGGTTCTAACTCGCTAAGCAATCATTTTGTAACATTCGTGGAAAATGAAATGTGATTTTAAGACTAAAATGTATTATTGTTCAACTTGTTAGAACTTAATTTCACCTCACTCTTTAAGCAGTGACTAGATTTTCATTTAGAATAGACTCATGGTTAAACTGACTGATTTTCACCCCTGGTCATGCATTTAACAAGTTTAGCATTTGAGTTCCTTCTTACAAACTGAACATTTTTCTCGTGGAGTCATGGCTAATCTGTCCAGTCCACAGCAATTAGAAGCTAGATTCATCTAGACAAAGAACAGCTCTACTAAACACCTAGAAGCATCTATTTTCTACAGAATGGCGTGACACAAGAGCGCTTCTGTCCCTGGTGAAATTAAGCTCCACAACACATGCCTGATTGCGCATGATGATGATTATGAAGACTGTCTTTCATTTAATTTGAATGGCTCCTCTGGGATCTATGTGGATTTCCGTTTTTTAATAGCAGGTTAATGAACTTTGCCTATATTCATCAATAATACAATAATTCTATAATCCATTTCCTCCACATAATTTGCTAAACCTATTACTTTAAGGGCTGTATTGATAAACAAGTAAAGGTATTGTGATGGGTCATGAACCAGGAGAGGGCCAGTGAACAGGTCAATACTATAGCGCTGTGTCTTAAACCAATAAAAGTGCAGAGATTCCCCAGTGGGAGCGGAGTGACTGAGTGCACGGGACGCAGCAGAGCAGCACGCTGACACAACTCATCTGTCTAAGATAATTCATTTGTAAAAGCATGGTTAAAGTATTCACAACGCTGCTCAATGTTTAGTGTTAGATTCAACCAAAATACCATGACATCAACTCATACATCAACTCGTCATTTACAAGTTACTGAACAAAATAACTGACATAAAGGTGCACTATGTATGGTCAATAGTCACATTTTTATATAGTGCTTTTCCACCTTAAAGGCACTCAAAGCACTTTACAACAAGAAACCACTCAACCATTCACGCACTCATTCATACACCAGTGTGCGCAGACACTGGGAGCGAGGTGGGTTGCCTAAGGACACAACTGTAAGAGCTGGAATCGTGCCACCAACCTGAAGGTCAGTGGATCTGACCGCTCAACCAATGACGTTTATGTCGAGAGCTGGCGGTTGGAATCCCACCTCCCCGACTGAGCTCTACCAACTAAGCTACTGTCGCCCACGTATGTAACTTTTGGTGGGGGGCTGTCACCTGCTTGTCTCCATGGGAATGTTATTGCTTTGCCTGGAATGTTAAACAGTATGGCATTTATTCAATTACAGGTGTTTTTCAAAAATACCTTGAAAAACATGCATTACTTATTTAACCCGGAAAGTCCCACTGAGATTTGAAAGGTCTTTTTCAGGGAAATCCTGTTTTTAGTGGTGTGGAAAACTGGAGCACCCAGAGAAAACCTACAGAGACAGAGGGAGAACATGCAAACTCCACACATACAGCCCCAAGAGTCAAACCCAGAACCTTCTTGCAGTAAGGCTAAATCGCCAACTGTGCAAAACCATATTTTCTTACTGTAAGTAAACTCTCCTCACAGATATGACCTGTAACTTAGTGTCGCCTGGTGGCCTGCTTGTTTCCATGGAGATAGAGAAGATTAATGCCATGAGAAGTTGTATCTTTCACACATTATTAGCTCTACAACTTCCATCCAATAAGACGCAAGGATAAACTCCAAGAAAGTTTTAGTTGTACAAGTTCAGCTAGGGATTTACAAATGGTCTTCACTGAATCACTGCAAAATTACAAATAAGTTAGCCAAAGCAGATTGCCTTGCTTTTCCCTTAATGACAAATTGACTGCAGCTATAAGGATAATTGTAATCATTCAACAGTGGATTTAAAGCACACAAACCGTCTCGGGCCAGGTGGTGCGGGTGTATTGCTGCAAGTGAACAGGCGCTTTCATCAGCCACAATGTATTGGCTGTGACACTAAACATAGCTAATTACTGCTAATGAGAGGCTTGGACTAATGTTGTCACCAGCTGGGCGAGTTTCCCATCTCTACTTTACTACACTTTTCATCAGGTTTTACGAGGACATCTCCAACAAAAAAAACATTTATTTCTGTAAAGTTGATTGGCACCAGTCCGTGAGACATGTCCTCAGTGTGGCATACCTTTCTTTCATACCCAGGTGAGATTGAGAAAATAATTTGACGAAACATGCCAAACCTTTGCACGTTGACCTTTTCTAGTTATTAGCATGAAAACCTATTAAAAATGTAATTTAAAAAACATGCGGTTCCCTGTGGTTAAAGTACAATTATTTTTCCTCCATTTCTGGCGACAACCTCGACACAAAAAATACACAAAAATACACACGGTATTTATCCTGCTTGTAATGTATGAATTGTTGAAGACATACGCGTTTTATGGTACGCAGTAACTATAACAGATCATTATGTGTTCATTGTAAAGTGCAATGATGATATAAAACAATAACAGAAGCAGGTCCATTGATTTCCTCTTCAGAACTGCTCAACTGAAACTCTTCTGCTGACCCCATCTCTTCATAGTGAGACAGCAGATTTTCTCTTATTTTGAAAACTTGATAGGTGATTATTTTTAACCCTACATGTATGACCCCCGAGTTTAACTTTTTCAAATAACTGCAAGTATAGAGCTCTGGGCAGGGATGGGTGATAGGTGCAAACAGACATTTTCTGAGCCTGGACAATGCAGAATTACTCAAACATGCATGAATTAATCAAAATACAACATCGAGGAAGGTAATGATGAAGGAACCCTTGATGACATGAAGAAGGGCTGCACAATATATCGAAACTGAATTGAAATCGTAATTTGAGTTAGTGCAATTATCAAATCACAAAGGCTGCAGTTATTTATAGAGTAGAATGTCCTCTGCAGAGAACAACATATCCTGTCTTTGTAGAGGTCTAACAGCAGGAACAAGATTCATTTAACAGTTCAAATTTCAGTCTTCTCTCAAATGTTAATTCTCCTGGAGCTGTTAGCAATGTGCACTCTGAACATACATCCCAATTCTAATCAACTATTTTTGCAGCCCTAGCAGGAGCTCATGATTTTATCTATTTATAGTTATTAATATTATGCGTCACTCACCAATGTCATCTGTAATAGGTACAAGTACAGGCATGATTCTAGTTTTCATTGGGGCCCCGGTTGTGCTACATTCAGCAGACCTGCGTGTGCTGGAACATGGCTGTCCAGGGAGAAGGAGCCGAGAATTACTGCGGAAATACACTCAGAGGTTAGTCGCCCCGCAGAGAGTTCAGGATTAAATAATGAGTAAATAAATGACTGGTGTGTCTAGACGTGAAGTGTGAAGTTATTTGTAGCTGTGACTGGTTATTATAAAGTGGGGAGCTTTTTGTCATGATAATAATGCAGATTAGTGGAGTTGTGTTTTGTTTTAGTCCTACCTGTTTGAGTAATGTGGTATTACATAGTGCCCGTACTGAAGGGGCACATAATCTTTTTGGCGGAGGAGCCGAAACCTTCAATTCTCCATGGAGATGTTGTTTTGCCACAAAATTATAATAGACAAAATAAATCAAATAAATAATCTGATTGCGCGGTCGTCTTTGGAGCCTGGCTCGAGGCGCAACGGAGGGAGTGGTGACCAAGTATCTGACATCTCTCTGTACAAAAAATACGATATATTAACCTGGACTTAACAGGCAAAAAAGTGTAAAAAAAAAAAAAAAAAAAAGAAATCTCCAAGGAGACAAGCAGGCAACTCAACCAAATATTCTCTTGTCTAGAAAACTTAAATAGTGCACCTTTATTCAGGGGAAAAAACTCATTTTGTTTGCTGTGTTTCAGAAACGGTTAAAAAGCATCAAACTATCCATGGGTTTCAATATGATGAATATTAATACTGTTCCCATAGGAATTAACAATTAACTATTGAATGGTGAAAAGCGCTCAAAATAGCGCCTATAAACAAGAAGCTGAAACCCATGATGATAATAAGGACGTAAACATTTCTCCAATTCTAATAAAAGAGCACAACAGAAGTACTCTTGTCTCTACAGTTTCTAAATACTTTGGTGAATAAAGTTTGCTTTTAGTCCAATAATGCTGTTTTTTTAACTCTCAGATAAATTAAAACAATGGGAGAGAATACACATACAGTAGGCGTATAGCAATATATTTGTACGATAAACGTGATTGTGTGTAAAGCTGGCCTATCATTATACTAATCAAAGCTGTCATCCAGAACACCTCATCAGTGTGATTTCGTTTCCTGTGATGAGTATTGTGATAATATCAGTGTTAGAGCATGTGTGTTATTTTTAGTCTGCAATCATCTATCTTATACAGGCAAATTGTGTCGTATAGGAATCCCTTTCATCTCACTTCTCAAAGGTCTTCAAATCTCATTAATCCAGAGTTTACTCAATGTACTGCTAAAAGTAAAATCAAACAACTTTTTTCCCT